>PVIY010044281.1:0-19817 GCA_004026745.1 Myrmecophaga tridactyla
AGAGAGGAGGCCAGCACAGGCGTCCAGTGCAGACTCTGGAGCCAGACTTTGCCATGCCCGACTGTGCAGCCTCGCCCAAACCCCCTGAGCTCCCCGGGCCACTCATCTGCAAAATGGAGGTAACAAGAGCCCACCCCAGGGGGCTCCCATGAGGACTGAATGGGTTAACCCATGTCAGTCCTGGGAGCCATGGTCACTGTACAGTCATCCCGAGGGTCATTAATACCCCCAGACCGCTGCCTGTCCCCCAGACCGCTGCCAATGCCATTTGTCCCCAGACCTCATCTTGCTGAGACATAACTCCCATAATTGAAAGGGCTCAACTCAGGTGTTCAGTGCATTCACTGGGAGGTGCAATCAGCACTGCTGTCTCATTCCAGAACATTTCCATCACCCCTAAAACACCCTGCACGCATTGGCAGCCAGTCCCAATGGCCCGCACCCCAGCCCCTGGCAGTCACTAATCCATTTCCCGTCTCTATGGATTTGCCCCTTCTGGACGTTTCCTATAAATGGAATTGTGCAATGTATGGCCTTTTGTGAAAATGACACAACTATCAAAGAAGACTTTCCACTTCAAGAGAAAATAACCGCATCCCCTCCCCCCCACCAAAGAAGAAACAACAATCAAGCGTCAGCTGCCTTCTCACACAGTGACAGCCTCTCAGTGGGCTGATAGGAGGAGGCTCAGCTTGATGTGGGGTTTTGAAACATTGTGAATTTTGAAGCTTATTTTCCATCCCACAGACCCTGCCACCAGGCCAGGGAGCAGCCCTCGTTCCACGGCCTTCTTGCCTCCATTGGTCCAAAAAGGTCACCCAACCACCCCTGTTGTTACCAACAGGGACCGAGTCTTGTTACCAACTAATTATCTCCCCTGGTAGGCGAGCCCTTCCTCCAGACCGGTTGTGAGAGGAGGCTTAGGGTAGAAACTTCTCATCAGCCCTCCCTGGAGCTCACGGAAGCCCTGGGCCAAGAACCACAAGGGGCTTAAACCCTTGGCACCCAATGGACAGGATGTCCTCCAGCCAGAAGGGGGCTATTTAATTGCTCACGGGGACAAAAACCCTCATGGCTCTCAAAGAGAAATGAGCAATGCAGAACAAAGCCTGTCTCATGCCCTCTCTCGTTTCGCAAGAAAATAGAGATATGTTCTGTTCATTTCTCTAATAGTCCGCGTGGCCCAAGGTGCAGGCAGGGAGTCACGGTGCAGGCAGGGAGTCACAGGACAGGGAGGCGGCTGCAACTAGAAACAGGTTCCTATTTCCAGGAGGTGGCAGTTCCCACCCTCAACTCGCAGGCTTCTTCCCATGAGGGTCTGGTTTTAGGAAAGCCCATTAAAGGTAAATGCTCACAGAAACCTTGCTAAAGGAAATGTATATTGTGGGTGAGTCTTCGGAGCACCTGGGTATATCTTACTATTATTAATTGTTTTCTTATAGACTGCTGTTTGCAGTGCCCCATGGTGGGACTGGATCATTTTTTCAGACAAGTGTAGCAAAAAAGCACTGAACTTGAACCCAAAACACCTCAGGCAAATCTTGACTTACTCATTAAATATCCTCATGGCCTTAGACAAGTGCTTCTGTTCACTTGTCCCAGACTGCTTCAACTCTTAAACAACCTTGGCCTCAGGATCCCTCCTGCTCTAGCAATCAGCCAGCTTTCCCCTCACTGAGGAATTAATGTGAGAGGGTCACGGCCACGTGAAGTCTCCCAGGGCTAAGCCCCCACACTCAGACTTAAGTCCAAGGAAGGATTGCAAGTGGTAGCTTCTGCTCTGCTGAGCTCTGCCCATCAGCAAGTGGTTTGAGAATTGAATAAAACTTCCAGAAAACCACTAGTCTTCAATCAAGGGATTAACAGGGAAAGTTGTTTGGTTTGGTTTTGTTGTCGATGTAGCCATGGGATTGAAGGATAAAAATGGATTTGTTACTGTTGTTTTTTAAGGGCTGTTGCTGGGGGCAAGATGTTCTAACACCCCTTTAGGAAAACCAGCATCCCTGTCCTGGGGTTAAGCTCCAGGCTGGCTAAGAGTTAAGCAGCAGGAAGAAAAGAGGGCAGAGCATGAAACATAAACCATGTAACCAGTCCCTGAGTGCCAGAGAGCTGATTATATAATGCACCCAGTGTTGGGCCAGTTTTTAACAGGTCACTTGCTGCCCTTCTCTATTTGTTGATCTGGCAAAGGCTGCTCTGCTTTCCAAATGGTCTATGCCACCCATGCCAGTGGTTGAGCCCCCTTGTCCCTGTAGTTGCTCTGATTACGTGATTACTCAGGCTACTGGGATTTCTTGAGTCAAGATCAGTCCTCTTTATCAAAAGACCCAGTGACAATTTCTGAACATTAATTCCTTACTGGTGCCAAGGCTATCAGCGGCAAGGAAGTCACGTTACACTTTGCCCCAGTCTGAAAAAAGAAGACTGTTCCTAAGGTGGGGCATGCCCCGTTTTATAACATCTCAAGGACTCAAACACCAAAGCACACCATGAAAATTCAGGCCCGGATCTGCAAGTCTCAGAGTTTGCATGGATACATGGTAAAACTCCCTATTGGAATTAACTGTACTTGCATGTCCCATTCGTAAGTGGTGACCTACATCTAGAGAACTCCTGAGTTACAAGCAAACCTTAATCCATTTGGGCTTCTTTCCTATCCCTGAGATTTTCACATGGTTTTGTTTCCCAATGCATTTGAGCAAAACAAGACAGATCAGCTTTCATTGTAGTCAAAATATTTTGCAGGAGCTGACGAAAATTCTCATCATGAGGCAGATAAGAGTGTACACGTGATGTCAACACAAGGTCAAGCAAACTTGAAGTTAAGCAAATATTTCTCAGTGGGCTGTTTCAAACTTCCCTTCTCTATAATTGTAAGAAAAAACAAATTTTAAATTGTAAGCATTCTGTTACTGCAAACACTCAAAACCGCCCCCCTTTTGCTTATGTTCATAAGCTTACAGCAGGTGGAGTAGCACAGAGGGACTGGGGCAAATGTTGATCATTGCCAGAAAAAAAGGAATTAGCACGTCAAGAAAGAAATTCACCCGGGTCTGAAGGCGTCACTCCACAGCACGTACTGGCCACCCACTGACACTCCACACTCAATTTGCTTCCTGCAGGGAGGCTGTGGCAGCTGCTGATGAAGCCGAGTACACGCGTTCACCTTCAGCCTTATAAGGTTGAGTGCCAGCCTTCACGCTGGAGCAGGTGCTGAAAGTTTATGTAAACCGGTTGCTGCTTTTCAAAGAATCAGAGTGCTCATTTTTTACTGAGTATCACATGAGAATTGTCAACAATGCCATCAGGTCATTAGGGAAGGTGTGAAGCACCAAGAAGCCTTTTAACGTCCTGTCTTGCTATGTAGAAATTCCTTACTTCAGTATGTTCATTTTGGGGGACAAAAGCCCTCTCAATTTTATTAGCAAGTACTAGATTGATTTGGCTTCATTATTGTAGGAGGGCTTATAAAGAGGGACAGCATTTATAATTTGAAAGTTGGCTAAGCAGCTGAATATGTTTTTCCTGCCACCATTGCAAATATTGCCTTTTTGTGTGTCTTTTTTTAAAGCCGAGGATGTGTTCTAGTTTGCTAGCTGCCAGAATGCAATATACCAGAAACAGAATGGCTTTTAAAAAAGGGAATTTAATAAGTTGCTAATTTGCAGTTCTAAGGCCGAGAAAATGTCCCAGTTAAAACAAGTCTATAGAAATGTCCAATCTAAGGCATCCAGGAAAAGATACTTTGATTCAAGAAGACCAATGAAGTTCAGAGTTTCTCTCTCATCTGGAAAGGCACATGGTGAACACGGTCAGGGTTCCTCTCTCATCTGGAAGGGCACATGGCAAACATGGCATCATCTGCTCGCTTCTTCTCCTGGCTTCCTGTTTCATGAAGCTCCACGGGAGGCATTTTCCTTCTTCATCTCCAAAGGTCGCTGGCTGGTGGACTCTGCTTCTCATGGCTATGTCGTTCTGCTCTGGTCTCTCTCAGATCTCTCATTCTCCAAAATGTTTCCTCGTATATTGGGCTTCAGAAACTAATTGAGACCCACCCAAATGGATGGAGACACAGCTCTCCCTAATCCAGTTTAACAACCACTCTTGATTAAATCTCATCTCCAGGGAGTTGATCTAATTACAGTTTCAAACACACAGTGCTGAATAGGGATTAGAAGAAACGGCTGCCTTTACAAAATGGGATTAGGATTAAAACATGGCTTTTCTAGCGGACATACATCCTTTCAAACCAGCACAGGATGCATTGAAAAGTGGACAACCAAGCAGATTGAGACATACTGGAACTCTGTGGATCTGTCTAGCATGGAGTTTTTTAGTCTTGGCATAATTGTCATTCTAGGCTGGATAATTCTTCATTGTGGGGAACTCTCCTATGTATCAAGGCTTCTTGGCAGCACCCCTGGACTCTACCCATTAGATGCCAGTGGCACGCCCCCACCCTATTGTGACAATCAAAAATGTCTTCAGACATTGCCAAATGTACCCAGGGCGAGGGGGAGAATGGGATGACCTCAATTAGGGGACCACTGACTTAGATGAAGAAAAGTGGTTTTGGGAAAATGGTGTGGGAGTGGGGATGGAAATGGAGTCTGCTGGAGGTTCTGGAATGGATTTCTGGTGATCAGAATAATTTTGTAAATTATAGAAAAAAAGTTTGCATGGAAAGCCAGGACTTTCCAACATAGTCTTTCAACATGCCCTATGCTCTTGCTTTGTCTGAAAGGATGAAATAAATTATACTTGCTTTTCTCAAGATAAAATGTTTCCTAGAAAAATAATCAATTAATAATAACCAAAACCAAATTCTAGACGAGATAATAAAGCTGGTCCAATTTTTGCTTTCAATGTTCTAGATCATGTTGCTGATAGAAATGAAAAAATTATAACATTAATTTCATAGGACTCTTACTCCAACCCTACAATGTTGGTGGCTAATTTATGACTTTTTGAGTGTCTATATCCCTTATAAAATATACAACTGTGTAGCATTTTATGTTTTATAACTATAATAGGCAAGATTATGTATCCAAATGTTTTGGCAAATTAAATGATCTCTTTATATCACCCCTCATCCTTTCTCTCTCTCTCCCATATACACACAAACTTTTCTAAGCTTTATTAGTCTGCTTTTAATTTTCTCTATAACTATTAATTTTAACACATGGCAATGAGAAAAGTTAGGGCACCCTTTTACTCAAGCCCAACTTGTGAAACAGGATCTTCTCCTCCCCTACCCCAGACACATCTGCAGAGGTTTCAAGCCACTGACATAGGGAAGAAAATTAAACTTTTAAATCCATAATTATTATAGATGAGATGACACATCAAACATCAAGTTATGCTCGTAACCATTTTAAAAGCAAAGTGACTGCCTTTATATGTAGCAAATTCTTAATTAACCTCAAAGACAGGCATGGCTCATGTTAGTTCATGATTTTTTACTATCTCCTTCAGGCCCAAGATGGTCCCACCTCTTGAACTGTGCTCTTGGGTGTCCCTGAGGACAAGATCCATATCCACCAGGGATTCCACCTCCTGGCTCCCATCACATCCACTGCTATGTTGTGCTATGATGATTTCTCTGGGTTAGCTTCAAAGCCCACTGGAAGTTTTTCTTGAGCACTTCTCTCTGGAAGGAGGTTTTACCTTCCTTTAAGTAGGCTTGGAGTTTACATACTATACTGAACTACATCACTGTCTTGCTTTGAGTTTTCCTTAAGCTGTCTTGGGGAGTAACTTAGCGATGGTCACAGTCATTTGTTAGATTCTTCAAAAATGAGATCCTGTCTTCAGCTTTATCCCCCACTTCTTTGTAGGACATGCAATAACTAGTGAACTAATGGTTGCTAAAATGGGATTGCATATACTGCTTTTTAAAAATAATGTGTTACATGTCCATGGGCTGGGCCCTTGGTCTTGAGGCTTGCTCTTGTGAAGCTGGTGTGTGTGGCAGTGAAGTTCCTAGGCACTACCTGTGGGTGTGCCTAGGAACCACCTCTGGAAGACCTCTTTTGTTTTTCAGGTGTGGCCTCACTGTCTCTGAGCCCAGCTCTGCAGATGAGATCATTGCCCTCCACTCTACATAGGAAATGATATCCAGGGGTTAAAGTCTTCCTGGCAGCACAGGAGATGACTCCCAGGGATGAGTCTGGCTCTGGCACCATGGAATCGGCAATGCCGTCCTGACCAAGAAGGGGAAAAGAAGTACGACAAACAAGGTGTTGGTGGCTGAGAGAGTTCGGGTGGAGTTGAGAGGCTACTTTGGAGGTTGCTCTTGCACAAGCTTTGGTTAGACATTCTTGCCTAATGTGACTTAGACCCCAACCAAAACCATTCCTACCAATCCTGGAGAATACCTACAGCATTATATAAGCTTCTACGGAGGTTCCATGCACTGGGGTGGCTTTCCAAGACCTACGGCCTCCAGATGGGTCCCTGGACCAGATATTGTCCTGAGGCCTGAGGGGCCAGACTTTCCAAAGCATCGGCTAATTCTATCTCCTGACCCCTTATTGTTAACAGCCCTCCAGCATGAAAGGAGTGGAGTGGGCATGGCCCAAATACTCCTGGTAGTGGCAGAGGGATCAAGGGTCATGGTGGAGTTCTACAGAGAAGGTGGGGTTTGGCAGATGAATGAGATTGCTGAGTCATTATATTGATATTTCTATAGTTTCCAGTGTCTTGGAGCAGCTAGGAGTAAGGGCCTAGGGTTATGGAATTGTAGCTATGCCAAGCTCTGGGGTTTGACTTACAGCCAATCATTGTGCTGTGCTTTGAAATTTGTTGCTGTTTTGTATATATGTTATTTTTCACAAAAAAAGAAAAAAGTGATGATAAAAAATATACATATTCCTCTGGACTCCAGTGTTCTGGAGCAACTAGAGGGAAGGATCTGAGATGATGGTATGGTGGCCCCTGGCAAACTCTGGGATCTGTCCCATGATTCCTTGTTGAGGAGTGCTTTGAAAGCCGTTGCTTTTTTCTTCCTTTGCTTTGTGTGCATGTTATATTGTACAGCAAAAAAAGTTAAAAAAAATAATAAAAACAATGGATTATCAATTCAATAGGCTGAGCCCTCAATCTTGACTTACCCTTGTGAAATTTGTCCCTGCAAAGAAAAGCTAAGCTTATTGATAATTATGCCTGAGTCACCCCAGAGAACCTCTTTTGTCACTCAGATATGGACTCTCTCTCTAAGCCAAGTTGATAGGTGAACTGACTTCCCTCCCTCCTACATGGGACATGACTCCTCAGAGTAGAAATCTCCCTGGAAACATGGGACATGATTCCCAGAGATGAGCCAGGGCACAGCACATTGCGAATGAGAAAGCCTTGTTGACCAAAATGGGGAAGAGAAAAATGAGATGAAGTCTCAGTGACTGAGAGACTTCAAACAGAGTTGAGAGGTTATCCTAGAAGTTATTCTTATGCATTACATAGATGTTCCTTGTTAATTTATGTATTGGAGTGGCTAGAGGGAAGTACCTGAAACTGTTGAACTATGTTCCAGTAGCCTTGATTCTTGAAGAAGACTCTGCAACTACATAGCTTTTACAATGTGACTGTGTGATTGTGCAAACCTTGTGTCTGAGGCTCCTTTTATCCAGGGTTTGGACAGATGAGGGGAAAAAAAAGATAAAAAGTAAATAAATAATAGGGGGAGATAAAGGGTAAAAAATTGGTGGATTGAAATACTATGGGTCAATGAAAGGGATGGGCCAGGGGTATGGGATGTATGAGTTCTTTTGTTTCTTTTCCTGGAGTGATGCAAATGTCCTAAAAATGTTCATAGTGGAGAATACACAATTATGTGATGATATTGTGAACCATTGACTGCATAATATGGTTAGACTGTATGTAGGTGGATATTTCTCAATAAAAATATTAAAACAAACAATGGGTTATTATGAACCCAGGTATAAACAGGGCAACTGTAGAAATAACAGCTCAACCAATTGCCAGAGAAATTGAAGAAATTGTTAATAACTGTTACAGGTAAGATCTGTTAACCTAATCCTGCTCCCCAGAAAAGAGCAACAGGGACTGAGAGTATGAGTAACCGCTGGTTCCTGGGTGAGCAGAGGCTGCCCACCTTGCAGAAGGGAAAAGACACACAGTTCTAGAATCACCCAAGTAGGCTCAAGGGCAGAGATGGACCCAAGTTTTGTGGGACTTGAAGCTTAGAGAGCTGGGGAGGGGGTGTGGTTTCTTTAGAAATTGAATTCAAAATTAGAAAAATTTCAGAACCATATATCCATGTTTACACATTGTTCGGGAGCCTTTCATGGCCTTGGGAGGGGCCCCTGGACTGGAGGGGTCCTGAAATCTAAGCTTCATTCACCTCGCTGTAAATCTACCTCTACCCAGAAAAATTTAGCCAGAACATTCCATCCAAAGATTCTGTTTCAATGCTTACCCAACTGCAAAAGGGATGGGGAAGAGAGGAAAACTACTAACTTTTGAAATGATTTCCAGACTTCAAGTAGCAGACCCCTCCTAAAATAAAAAGAAGTTGAAACTGAAAAAGGATATGCATTTTACAATGAAAAATATTTCTTCTATCAATAAAGTATGGTTAGTAGACACCAATGAAATTATAGCTGCTGACAATACTGGTAGAAGGTTGATTTCCAGTCAAATAAATTCTAAAGGTACATATAACAATTGCATTTCAAATCTAAGACGAGGGCACTTAAACTACCTCACTTGAAAGTTGCTCAAGCAAGTGTAACTACTCACACTAGGTAGATTTTAGTAAATGTGGGATGTTGGGGAAAGAATGCTAACTTTGGTTTTTAATCACTTGCAATCAAGAGAATAGGTTGATTTTCTAAAAAGTTTTCAGGGCTGACCAATTTTATGTTGATACAAATGAAAAGATATTTTTAAAGTGGTGTTTACGCAAAACTGGGAGTTAATTTTGGTTAAAAGTGGCCATAGCAGTTCAAGATGCTCTGGGACAGATACAAATCACCATGCGACTGGGTCAGATGCACTGGTGCCTGCCCTTGCTCCCACCTGCTCCTGTCCACCACCCCCACCATGGCAGAACTAGGAGCAGGTGAAGACTATTTTTCTGCACGGGAATTTAAAAATTATGTTGAGAGAGGCCATACCAGGCACTCAGGTGAGGCGTTTCGCATGTTTAGCTTTGTTATAAACCCCACTAGCATGAACCTAAACTATAGGGAACTGTCCATGCCTTTCTATTCAGTGAGAAACTGTCAGATGTTTTTCAACTTGTTCATCACTGCAGAGCCTAAGAGAAAAAAAAATGTGCAGAACCAGAGCCCCAGGAATGAGAAGTAAAGAATGAAGGAGATTCCAGTGCAATGTATGGCAGTGATCACAAAGCCAAAAGAGACATCGCCGTGTCTTCTGTGGGAATCTTCTCTCACTTCAGTGTCGTTACAGATTGTGACTGAAATCAGTCCTTCCCTTGCCTCAGAATAATGTGCATGGTGGGCTGGTAACACAATGGGCTTGATCCGCGCACTCCACATAGATAGACAGATGGATAGAGGGATGGATGGATAGATGGATGGATGGATGGATGGATGGATGGACAGATGTATAGATAACAGAAGTCTACAGATCAGTGCCATTACTTCATATCCACATTATGAATCAATAAAGATTTATTAATGCTTTCTCTTGGCTACAGAGCTATGTGGTGAACGCTTAACAGATGAAAAAAATATATAATTCATAATAGCTTCCCTCAAGGGATGCATAGATTATTTGAGAGTCAAAGCATTTATATATAAAATGATTAATAAAGACAGGTAGAAAGCCAATGTTGTCTGATTGATGGAAATACTATGTGCTATATAAATGTAATTCAGGCAAATAAAGCATTTTGCTTTATGGATATTTCATGAACTATTTTCTACATAGACTTTGGAGGGGAAGATAAACTGAATTTGGATCTGCATTCCCCTATTACAACAGACATTCGCCACATGCGGCTACTTAAATTTAAATTTAATTAAATTAAAAATTCAGTCCCTCAGTCACATTAGCCACATGTCAAACTCTTACCAGTGACATGACATACGGCTAGCAGTTACCGTATTGGACAGTACAGATAAAGAACATTTCCATCCACACAGAAAGCTCTACTGGACAGTGCTGATTTCAAGTCTTTCATTGATATGTACCAAAAACTAAAGAGGGAAAATCACAAAAGACAAAAACTTGCCCATTTGAAATAATTAAAGCTAAGAATTATATAGATAATTTTTTAGTTTATTCTTACACAACTAGAAAAGGAGAATTTTAAGTTTGTCGTCCCTTACACACCAGCAATATTGAGTGATAACAGGCCAGAAATACCAGGAACATTCCTGGCATTATCACAAGCTCTGCAGACAACAATTATACATCTGACACTGTACACTGAGGATTTATTATATATCAACAATAAACATCTTCCATTGTTCTGACAGTTTCTCAATTGTTTGGGTTAGCTCTTTCTTTCAGAGGCACAATAAGCTCACATGTACTGTATCATCCCTGGAAAGTGAATCAGAAGACAGGAGTTTGAGCACAGTTTCATTCATCATTTATGTAACCTTTATAACCTGAGGATCAAGAACTTGAATTTGAGTCGCGTTCCCACTTTTCTCCATGGAGCTGGCCAAATGCCCTGGAAATTTTCAAATGCCCTCATCTGCCTTGCATGCTTTCAGAGCCAACTTGATTCTCCCTGCCCCCAGCTCTACATTACAGCACATCTTTTGGGAGGGCACAGAAGGGAGTTTCCCACGAGCCTCCGGGTCTTCAGCGGGAAGTAAGGCTCAGGACTCACCACTGTCAGGTCCTCAAACAGCAAAGAGTGACCCACAATGTATTGATTCCCATCTCACCCTTTCAATTCCAAGGCTCCAGGTAGGAGGTATTTCTCTGTCTGGGAGAGAAGTAATGAGAAAGAAATGCCTCTGGAAGTAGACACAGCAGTCTACTTGAGGACTCTTTAACTCTTGCACTTTGATCTGTACATTTGAAACTTAGAAGACTAAGAACTTACTGTCTTTGTTCTCAAGTACAGTTCTAACAACTTCCCAAATCTCACAGCCCAACTAAGGTATGGTTCCAGGAAGAAGAAAGGAACACGCAGATAGACTTCTCAAGTTTATTATCACACCAGAGACACCAAGCTGAAGAGTAGATTTTTAAAAAATACTCAGATTCATTATTTAGTCTTATTTAAATCAGCATATCGGGTTGTCCCAATACTTCAGCAATTCTCTGCCTTGTTAGCTTTAGTAACCGGTCTAGGCTGCCTACAGCAAATACCATCAAATGGATTGGCTGGAACAATGGGAACGTATTAGTTTACAGTTTTAAGGCCGAGAAAAGCATCATCAAGGTGATCCCTTCTTTCCAAAGCCCAGCTACAGCCTCCTTGGCTCCACTGCCACATGGCAAGGCACATGATGGAGCTTGCTTGTCTCTCTCTTCTCTTCTGGGTGTCACTGATTTCAGCTTCTTCCTTCTGTGGCTTTCTCTCTCGCTCTCTCTCTCTCTCAATTTGTTCTACTTATAAAAGACTCCGGTTATAGGATTAAGACCCATCCTGAATTAGGTGGGTTCCACCTAAACTGAAGTAGTCTCCTCAAAAGGGCCTACTTATCATGGGTTCATACCCACAAGAATGGATAAGATTTAAGAACCTCTTTTTCTGGGGTACTTAGAGCCTCAAACCAGCACAGTAGCCACAAAGGATATAAGGGAGTAGCCACCTTAAAGCCAGAACACAAATATACTTGGCTTAGAAAATGGATACATTTTCTGTCCCTGCTCTCCATTATACTTTTTTTGAAAAATTATTTAATTTAGGTCCTGAATATCTAAATTTACATCCAGAGATTATTTGGGGAAAGAATCTAGAAAAATGGAGATTTTCCTCCCTGAAATTTGTGAGAAATGTCCGCTTCTTCCACCCTTGCCTTAAAAAATAAGACACACCATGGAATTAATTGTTTTTCTTAAGCTTCACCATCCAAGAGATATTGCCAACTTCTGAAAGATTTACTATTTAGAAATAAATAATGCAGATTCCATATGTGACAAAATTAAATCATATTAAGTTAGGGACTCAGAAGCCTGCCTTAACCAGCCCTGGGGTTCAATTTTCTGCCTAGTAGCAAACAGTCTTCAAAAGAAAGGACAAATGTAATATTTAAAGTGTGTCCCAGTTGTAAACTTTTGTGAAGAGGCAATGGTTTTGTATTTGTTATGAAAAATCTTTTTCAGTACCACTAGCACTGCCCTCACCTAGATCTGGAAAAAATGATTTTTCGCTCAAAAACGTAATATAACAGATTGAGTAGGAAATTTTGAAAAACCATTGTAGCAACATCTGCATTTTATTGATTTCAGGTAAGATAGTCCAACAATGAGCACCATTTCCAGGCATGACATGTTGTAGGAAACAGTGGGCTCTGATCAGTAGTTTCGGAGTTGCCGTGATCTGAGTTTTCATATCGCTCATTTATAAATTACAGATGGGCAGAGTTCATGTTGGAGGAAAAGATGTCGTCTTGGGCCGAAATGAGTGTGCACATGTGTGTGTGCCACCACTTTTGCACGCATGCTTGTGCGTGTGAGCTGTTCGGCAGTGGGCCTGGAGGACATTTTCATGTGCTGCTGCTTCTCTAAGCCTCTGATGACTCAGCCCCGGATTGACAATTCAGCCTCCCCCGTGCGAAGGGGGCTAAAGCGATGTGTCTTTCCTGCAGGGTATCACATCTATTTCTGTGTCACTGGAGTTTATTATACCTGACATCCTTTGGATAAGATCTTAATGGATGATTCATTCTTTTAAAGAACACATAAACCATGACAGTTATGGGGCAGGCATATTCAGGGGTGATTGTGTGATGCACTAAGGCATTTGTCCCTGATGCCTTAAATGACTAGTCATTGCTATATTTCCCTAGTGGACTTAAGACCAGCACAGATTATTTCTTCAGCCCCCTCCTCTACAGGACAAGATTACTTTCAGTAAAAATATGAAATGAAGTTTCATATCAGCCAGAAAAGAAATGCAGATCATTAAATTTTTATTGTATTGAACTTTGTATACACATTCATGCTAGAAAAAAATTAATGTGATTTTAGTAAGGCTGAAATATCTGAGAAGGTTAAAATATAGACAACTTCTAAATCATACCATTGATAAAATGTTTTACTTTCTTTAGTTTTTCTTTAGTTTTAAAACAACTTAAAAGAATAAATTTCTATTCTAAAAGTATTAGTCAAATACAAGACAAATTCAAATTGAATAAGAATTAAATTTGTACTAACCAAACAAAAATGTTACACCCTGCAGCTGCCACCATTTCATTGTTTTTCATTTACACACAAACAACTCAAAGTGGCCACAGAGAATTAAGAATTGAAATAATTCAAGTTCTGTTTCTTCATTTTTGTCCCTATCATTGTTTATCTTGAATCTACTTCACATTCAGGAATATGTAATATAAAAGAGTTAAAGAAACAAATTGGTCAGAAGGATACTCCAACAATCCTAAACCATTATGAATTTATTCTAGAAACAAGTGTGTATAACTAAATCTACATGTGTTGGGGGCCAACTAAATACTTGGGAATTAACTTCCAGGTAGAAATCAATGTTGATTAAGGAGCAGGTAATAAATAAACACACATTTGGAGCTGACATATATATTAAAACTTAGCAGTAACCATAGAAATTATTTACAATTCAAACCAACCACAGATTTTTTTCCAGGAGTGTATTTTCACTGACATTGTTTAGAACTGCTAGCACATGGCGATGATCAACAGCAGATTGACTCTCAGTTTTATTATTGTTTTTAAATTCTCTACAGGCATGGGTCTACTGCCTCCACCTCGGCACACCACTGAATTCTCCGAACGTATCTACAATATTACGAAATTCAGAAACCCAGTGTGATGGTTTGAAAGGATGTATGTACCCTAGAAAAGCCATGCTTTAATTCTAACCCCATTTTGTAAAGGCAGCCGTTTCTTCTAATCCCTATTCAATGCTGTATGTTTTAAATTTTAGTTAGATCATCTCCCTGGAGATGTGATTTAATCAAGAGTGGCTGTTAAACTGGGTTAGGTGGAGGCGTGTCTCCACCCATTTGGGTGGGTCTCAATTAGTTTCTGAAGTCCTATAAAAGAGGAAACGTTTTGGAGAATGAAAGAGATTTAGAGAGAGCAGAGCAGAACGACGCAGCCATGAAAAGCAGAGTCCACCAGCCAGCGAGCTTTGGAGATGAAGAAGGAAAATGCCTCCCGGGGAGCTTCATGAAACAGGAAGCCAGGAGAAGCAGCTAGCAGATGACGCTGTGTTCACCATGTGCCCTTCCACTTGAGAGAGAAACCCTGACCGTGTTCACCATGTGCCTTTCCAGATGAGTGAGAAACTCCATGTTTGCCACGTGCCCTTCCACTTGAGAGAGAAACCTTGAACTTCATCGGCCTTCTTGAACCAACGTATCCTTCCCTGGATACCTTAGATTGGACACTTCTATAGACTTGTTTTAATTAGGACATTTTCTCAGCCTTGGAACTATAAACTAGCAACTTACTAAATTCCCCTTTTTAAAAGCCATTCCGTTTCTGGTGCGTTGCATTCTGGCAGCTAGCAAACGAGAATAACCAGTGTGCACACAAGATAGTACCTGATGGTCTGTGCAGTCCTCCAATGGATTTTTGACAGTTTAATTTAAAAATACGACACACAGAGAATTGTGTCTCCCACCACTTCCACACCAAGAAGTTTGGTATGAAATCTATATTGAATTTGTTTTCCTTAATAACTTCCAGCTCTCCTTTCACCCCAAAATTTCCCCCAAACTCTTCTGGGGACCACTTATATTTCATCATGGAACATGTTAGGGGTTTAGAAGCATCATGATTAGGGCTTTCTCCAAATTTTGCTCTTCCAAATTTATGAGGGTAATGCCTGGGTTTTATGGTCCACAATTTAGTTATATAATTTTGGTTACATTTTTAGGAATATATTTGGAGAGTTTCAATTAAACTACATTTGTTGTTCTACCATTTTTTGATCAATTTTCTCACCCCCAATCTCATGTTGTCAATTAAATATGAAGCTGATTTGGGAAAGAAGAAAAATAAGGCCTGGGCTATACCTGAAATTTTATTTGCAATAATGAACTAGCATATTCAATAGGTGGAAAACTGGGACACTGTACCAGGCTCCGAGAATCACAGGACTGCCTGCAATTTGCATTGAAACCTGGAATGGTTGAACAGCAACCCGGCGTCCTGAGAACACAAACACACCTGTGTGTCCTATTGATGTTCACCTGTGAATGAATTAATTGCCCTGTTTCCTTGTACAGTGACTTTCCCAACAAACTACTTTACTCTAATGTTTTAACCCATTAACTTCCCACTGCAATATAAAGGTGTCCATCCCAATCTGTCTACTACTGGATATAAACTGTGGGGCACTGGAGCTGATTTATAACAGCCTGCAAGAGCCGAAGGTTCGGTAACCTCTCTCCTAATCCGTTTTCAATGATGTCACAATCGTGGTTTGAAATCAACCATGGTGGGAATACTTATAATACAGAAAATGACAAATGGCACAAATCAGGGCTTTAATTTCCCCCCTGGAGAACTGGTTGTTGAGTATTTAACAGCACAGCCTTAGGTATAAATCTGTTATTGCTGCACAAGGGAACTTCATCCACTCTGCTTCCTGTCCTCACTTGCATGTGCCTGGTGTAAACCACAAGAATGCACACCCAGGAATGAATGATTAAAAAGGCACAGAACTTTGCTCAGAGATAGTGCAGGGTGCCTTATATTCCCTCTCTGTAAAGTATATACAAGGGAAACTGATGCCAAAGTTTGTCAGATGACATGATACTCCACGGATATCTGCTAGAAGAAAGCAAACATCCTTTGAGCCACGAAATGTAGTCAGGGGTCCCTGCAGGAAATACTTGGCCCACCAGAGGTTTCCTGAAAAAAGTTTTGAAGAAAAGACACTGCAGCATGTGGGCAGAGTTGAGGGAAATGGCGGATAGTGAAATACCAGGGATTAGCAGACTGGAGACTTTGCAATGCCTAGGCCTTAAAAGGGCAAAGGGATTCAAGGAAGAGCGACTCCACCATAGCAGAGAATCTTCTAGAACTGTTTCTCTAGAAGATGCACAGGGAGCTGGGGGAGATAAACCCCCAACCTCTTTCTACCCCTGCCTCTCTACTTCCCACTGGCACCCTGCATTGGCCGGGCCAAACTGGAGCCACAGGCAGCTCCCAGGGCACAGGGAAGGGCAGTTGAGGGCAAAGGAAATAACCATCCCAGCTCAAATGCTTTGCTTTGCCTTTATTCTCCTTTCCCTCTTCTGCCTCCATTTAGCCCCTCCAACAAGTAGGGAAATGAATCATTTAGCTAGGCAGCCACATATTTGAAAAAATGAAAATAAAACATTTTAGAATTCTGGTGCAAAGGAGGAACATGTGAGAGAGAGAAGGGATTTGATGGGGGTCAGCCTGCCAGGGCTATAATTTTAAACAGAACGCAAATGCCAAGACATTTTTCATCTCTAACTAACTTAGAAAAGCCGTAGCGCTTCAGAGGAGGACAGTGCAAATGTACTCTTGAGTCATCTTTGAATCATCTTTGAGGGGTGAAAAGAAACGCAGATGCATCCTTCTTGTGACACAGAAAAGCAGCGTCATTCCAGCACTGTCACAGAATCTGACAAAGGGACAATCAAAGGAGTCGGGTCACTTTGCTTGAGGGCATGGGGGATGCCTGCAGTTGCCCTGCACTCCCTGAACTTACAGATGAGACTCCCCAGCTGCCACTCCCCTCCTAGAGGGCTGGAAATAAAACGCATTTTAGAAGCATGAAGGGTCTGAGAATGGCCTAGGCCTAATACAGGCTTAACTGATAAGAGCAAACCGTCCCAAGAACACTTACAAAACAAGCAGCACCTCTCAGGCTGTCAGTCACACGTGCTCCTTTCCCCATGCGGTACCCAAGGCATCACCTTCCCCAGAAGGACATTTTCTTCCCGTCTTCCCTTCCACCACGCACTCACAACATGCCATGCCTCCGTGCCTTTCTCTCAGCCCGTACTTTCTACTTTCAAATATTGTGGCCAGATTAGGAGGCAAATTACAAACAATTTGATTCTTATAACTGGTAGGTGTATTGATAGTCAGTATCATGAATAAAGATACAGTTTTCCAGGTAACAAACAGCTTTTTGGGGCTGATGCTGTGACCCAAAGAAAGGAGTATAATGGCGAGAATTCCAGGCACCTTTAAAGTGGGAAAGAGGAATGCCTGAGGGCAGGTAGAGATCTGCACTTGGCTTCGAATAGAGGAGATGGATGCCCGTACCCAACACAGGGGGGCCAGGGGGCCTGAGTCCTCGTGCGGAGACAGACACCCCCTCTTTAGCCCCCTGGACCCCTGCTCGAGCCTTCTAATGTATCTCTCTGTTTTCACTCGTGGGCCCTGTTATGGCTTGAATTGTGTCCCTCCAAAAGATATGTTGAAGTTCTGACCTCCAGGACCTCAGAATGTGATCTTAAGTGAAAATAGGTCATTTCAGATGGAATTCAAGTTAAAATAAATGAAGTAGAAAGGGCCCTAAATCAAATATGACTGGTGTCCTTATCAGAAGACGACATCTGGACACAGACAGACAGGAGGCAGAATGCCCTATGTTGGCCAGGGCAGAAAACGCCATGGATTGCCAGCAACCAGGAGCCAGGAGAGGCATGGGCCACTGCGAATTGAATTGTGTCCCCAGAAAGGTGTGTTCAAGGCCTCACCCTGGTCCTGTGGGCATGAGCCCATTTGTAAGTAGGACCTGTGGAGATGTTGCTATTAAGTGAAGGGTGTAGACTCATGTGAATAGATCTTCGAAGATTAAGATAAGGCCAAATGGAATCAGGGCAGGCCTTAATCCATACAGCGGGGTCTTTATAAACAATTGCATGCAAAAGAAGCCAGAAGCCAGCAGAGAATCAGAAGAGCAGACACAAAGAGAGAGGACCTCTGTGTGATGGAAGACAGCCAGAACACCATGGACTCTGGGAGAAGCCAGCCCTGCCAATACCTTCAGGTTGGGCTTGGAGTCTCCAAAAGCATGAGCCAAGAAGCTCCTGTTGTCTAAGCCAACCCATTGGGTGGTATTTGTCCTAGCAGCCTGGCAAGCTAAGACAGACAGTTTTTTCCCTACAGAGAGCAAATGGAGCTTGGCCTAGCTGGCATCTTGATTTCGGACATCTGGTCTCTAGAACCATGACAGAATAGATTTCTGTTGCCTTATGCCATTAAACGGTGGTATTTTGTTTTGACAGCCCTGGGAAATGGAGACAGCACCTTCCCTTCACTCTTCACAGTCCCCAATGTGATTGGATCAAACACACGCACACACACACACACACACCCAACTTAAAACTCATCATCACATTTCCTATTGCTCTTTAGGAAAAATCTTCATTTTAATCTCAGTCTCAGAGCAGGGATGGGCAGGCTGCAGGCCATGAGCCAAATCAGGCCCATTGCCCATTGTTGCCCATAAGCTAAAAATAGATTGTTCATTCTAACTTAAAAGTTTGCAAGTTTGGGGTTATAATTTTTAAATGGCTGAAAAAAAATCCCAAGAAAAACAATGTTTCTGGGCACGTGAAAAATTACACGAAATTCAAATTACAATGTTGAGAAATAAAACATACTGGAACAGAGCTATACTCATTTATTAACATATTGTCATTGGCTGCTTCTTGCTAAAGGGCAGAGTTGAATAGTTACCCAAAGATCGTATGGCCCTCCAGGCCTAAACTATTTACTCTCCAATGCTTCACAGAAAGAGTGTGCCCACCCCTAACTTCTAGAGGGTCTAAGTCAATGGGCACATCTTGGATGCTCCCTACTGGGAGGCAAGCTGAGAGCCTTTCAACCCCAGGACCTTTGAACATGCTGCTTTCTTTGTCTAGAATGCTCTGGCTCAACTCCTTCCTAGCTGGCTTCTTTCTCTTTACCGCACAGCCAAAAAAAAAAAAATGCCATTCCTTCCAAGAAGCCTTCCTGAGCATGCTCTTCAGAAAAAACTCCCAGCCTGCCTGCCTGCCGTGGCCCATTTGAAATTAAATAATTTACCTTCATTTATAGCAAGATGTTTAAGTTTTCATTTTTAAGTGGTTGTAATAATAAAATAATGAGCTGTCCCTAATTTTTAAGCAAAATTAGAGTCATATTTTAAGAATTTGTTGTTTTCCAGGAAAAAAAATAAATATATGCCTCTATTGAGGTGAAAATATTGTGGAAAATATTGAAAACCATAAAGGAGGAAATAAAAAATCACCACCATGATGCCATCACTCACAAATCATTACCTCTAATATTGGATGTATATCCATCTTTGATTTTCCTTTATAGCTTTATTATTTAATTTAATAATTTAACTAGTATGCAGTTACGTGTGTCTAAAGTGTGCGTGTTTGGTGCTATAATATACACTACAGGAGAGCAATTTACTGATTCACGTTTGAAGATACTGTCTATATTTCTATTATAAGCAGCTTAAGGATCTTTTTCTTTTTTTAAGGATCTTGAATAGATACAGGCATAGTACCTAAATTTGATTCTTTGTTATGAAATAAATATTAATGTTCCTACTAGATGCTTAGGGCTCCAGAAATCAAGGAAGGAGGAAGAGAGGGAGAGAGGGAGGGAGGAAGATAAAAATGGAAGGAAGAAAAGGAAGAAGAGAGGGAGGAGAAAAGTTAGTTTTTATAAGT
>PVIY010044282.1:0-19782 GCA_004026745.1 Myrmecophaga tridactyla
GATAAATGAAAGCAAGGGGTAAGGGGTATGGTATGTATAATCTTTTTTTTCTCTGTTATTGTTTTATTTCTTTTTCTGTTATCTTTTTAGTTCTTTCTCTAAATCAATGCAAATGTTCTAAGAAATGATGACTATGCAACTATGTGATGATATTAAGAATTACTGATTATATATGTAGAATGGAATGATATGTTAATATTTTTGTTTGTTAATTTTTTAAATTAATAAATTAAAAAAACACTTGACTTTGTAATATAATAACATTCTCTCACCTAAGAAAAGTAAAAATCATTTCTTAATATCAAGTAATATCTAGCTGTAACACAATTAAATATACCCAGATAAATGGCAGATGACAGATACTTTGCAGAACACTTGTACACTGCCCAAGACCAAGTTGGATGTCACACTGACCTCTGAGTGGACGCCCCAGTGAGAGACAAGTCTAAAGGGTAACTTGGTCCAGATGTGGGATGGTGTTGAATGCCTGGGTAACTGTCAGTAGAAAATGTAGAAAAGTAACAAGAAGCAGAAGCTCTACATCCCGTGATTAGTTATAGGCCCCATCAGAGGGCAATGTGTATCTGTGAAAAGAGCATGGGCCAGCACGGCCTGGGCTTGAAGCCTGATTCCATCACTTTGCAGCTGTGTGACCTTGGACAAGTTACTTAACTTCTCTAAGCTTTAGTTTTGTTAACCCTAAAATGGGGGCAATGACACCTCCAGGATGGTGGCAGGAATTAAATGAGAGAGTTAAAGTAGACTCCTGTTAATGCAGATAATGAAAACACTTTTCTTATGAATAATTTACACGCACATTTTCATATTTTCTCTAGATTGAAGAAGCAAGAAGAAATTAGGAAGCTATGGTAAGTACCGGTGTTTACTGGCTCTTTACCTTTCACAACTCCAGGCCTGGCTTCATTTAGCCTGTAGTCCAATCAGCTGACAGATTTGTCCTTACCGTCTGATGATTTTATTTTGCTCTTTAGCCAAACTAAAGATGCTGGAACAGAACCTGAAAGAAATTGGAGTGGAGCGCGGCAAAGCAGAGAACTGAGAACAATTTGTGATCAAAGATTTTTAATGTAATGTAAAAAAATAGCAAAAAAAAAAAATCAGCAATAATATAGATGGCCAACAATTTTTTCATTTGGCAAACATCATTGAGTACACACAATGGTCCAGCCCTGTGCCAGGTGCTGGAAATGCAACTTTAAGCAAAACAAAGAATGATTACTAAAACTGTCTAGTCTCATGTTGAAATAGCAAGTTAAAAAGCTGGAGGCAAAATTGAATTCACAGTCTTAACTATGTAATATAAATCCCCTACGATGCATAGCTCAAAAATAACAATTGTCAATTACATTCAGTCTTTTGTATTTTTCCGTTCTAATTATATCTACTCATACATAGAATAAGTGATTGGAAAGTAAATAAAAGATTGTTGATAGCTGTTATTTTGGGGCTGTCAGTTTATGTGATTTTTGCCTTCTTCTCTATGATTTTCTGTATTTATGAAGGCTCCTACAATAAGCATGTATAAACAGGAAATAGGTTCATTAAAACAGTCACACATACACAGAGTCTCTGTTCCACATCCATTTGTTTTGTCTTTTTTTCCTCTTGTCCTTGGCCTCCAGGGCAGGGTACGCAGGCCTCCAGCTGGGCAGCACAAGCATTGTGAGGGATGCTTCAACCGCCACTGCCACGTCCCCGTGGAGCCCAACATCTCCTGCCTGGTAATAAACTGCCATTTGCTGTGCGGTGCTACCTTCCACATGTGCAAAGAGGCCGAGCATGAGCTCCTCTGCCCCTTAGAGCAGGTTCCGTGCCTCAACTCTGAATATGGCTGCCCACTCTCCATGTCCCGCCACAAACTGGCCAAGCACCTGCAGGTGTGCCCTGCCAGTGTGGTCTGCTGCTCCATGGAGTGGAACCGCTGGCCTAACGTGGACTCTGAAACAACCCTTTATGAGAATATAATGAAAGAGGCACCCAGTGAGGAGTGTTTGGACACAGCCCTGGCCCTCCAGGACCAGAAGGTTCTTTTCAGATCCTTGAAAATGGTAGAACTTTTCCCGGAGACCAGAGAGGCCACCAAGGAGGAACTGGCCATGAATGGTGAAGCCACTTGGGAGGAAATGGAAGGAGCCGTGGGTGGAGCTGATGGCAGTTTGACACCACAGGGCTCTCTTTCAGCAACCAAGGGAGAGATGCCAGAGTTGAGTCAAGAAGAACGAGAGGTGTTAGCCAAGACCAAAGAAGGGATGGATCTGGCCATGTTTGGCAAGTGGGAAAATATGTTCAGCAAAGAGCACACAGCTTGTGCTTTAACAAATTTATCAGTGAGCTCTGAGGGCAAGAGTAGGGATGGTCCAGGGAAAGAACAGAATTCTAGTGTCAATAATGCAGTGGAAGGAGAAAGAGCTGCCAAGGGGGAAGAATCACAGGAAAACCAGCAACAGCAGGACTTTCACACAACTATAGAAACCACAGGGCTTGCCCCTTGGCAGGATGGCGTTCTGGAAAGATTGAAAACAGCTATGGATGTAAAAGACTATAATATGTATCTGGTACACAATGGGCGGATGCTTATTCACTTTGGTCAGATGCCTGCTTGCACACCTAAGGAGAAAGACTTTGTTTATGGCAACCTTGAGGCTCAAGAAGTTAAGACCGTCTACACCTTCAAAGTACCTATGAGCTACTGTGGAAAGCGGGCTCGAATTGGAGATGCCATGTTAAATTGTAGGCCAAGTGAACACAAAGCAGTAGATACTTCAGATTTGGGCATCGCTGTGGAGAAACTGCCAAAATCAGATCTCATCAAGACCACCCTTCAGTGTGCTTTGGAAAGAGAACTCAAAGGTCATGTCATCTCTGAATCCAGGAGCATTGATGGGTTGTTCATGGATTTAGCCACGCAGACATATAACTTCGAGCCAGAATATTTTCCCTCTGGGACAGTGCTGGCTGACCTCATAACTGCTGCTAGCCCCAGGGGGCTCCACGTGGAGCTCTACAGCGAGTGTGTGACCAGGAGACACAACAAGAGCAGCTCTGCTTTCACTTTCACTTGTAGCAAATTCTTCAGGAGGGATGAGTTCCCCCTACACTTCAGGAATGTCCACACAGATATTCAGTCGTGTCTTAATGGCTGGTTTCAGCAGCGATGTCCCCTAGCCTACTTGGGATGTACTTTTATTCAAAACCATTTTCGTCCCCCAGGGCAAAAGGCAAAAGTGATCTATAGTCAGGAGCTCAAGACCTTTGCCATCAAGCCAGAGGTGGCTCCAGAACTGAATGAGGGAACGAAGAATAATCATCCTTCAGGCCATGCAGGAAAAAGTCAAAATTCTCTAACCAGTCTGCCCCTGGAAGTTTTGCAGTACATTGCTGGGTTCTTGGACAGCATCAGCCTGTCCCAGCTTTCCCAGGTGTCTGTGCTGATGAGAAATATCTGTGCCACTTTGTTACAAGAGAGGGGGATGGTCCTCCTGCAATGGAAGAAGAGGTATTCCCATGGAGGCACCTCCTGGAGAGTTCACAGAGAGGCAAGTAAACAATAACTCATTTAATCATTTTGTCAGCAAATATTTATCAAGAGCCTTCTATTTACCAGGCATTTTGCTTATTCCTGGACTAGTCCCTGGGATTAAGACATGGTCCCTCCTCTCAAGGAGGTCAGTCTAGTTGGGCTTATAAACTTATACACATATAATATAAACAGACTTTAGACATATGTATATGTCCTGAATATCGTCCCTTTGCTTACACCGTCCATTCTCTACCCTTCTCCACCCTGCTGTGTCTCCCAGGAGGCTGACCTCTATAGGTAGCCATTTGGCTCATCTACTGGGAGTGTATCAGTGGGAGATAGGAGGGAGGGAGGAGTGAGGTTGACGTAAACAGCCTTCTGGGTTCCTCCCTGTTGTAGGTTATTCCGTGAACGGGCAACTGGCTGCTTCCTTCCATTGAGGGTGGTTATCAGGTGGTGCTCTCTACATAATTACTCATTCTGGGTTCAGTACCCCCCCAACACACACACACACACACGCACACGCACACGCACACACTTCTTCTTCCCCTTCAAGGGCAGTAACCCTTTCAATTGTTTCTATCCCAAGGTACCTCAATATATCTTGTGGCTTTCCTCAAGCCACAAGTTTGTGCCCACATATTTGTAAAACACTCCTTTCAAAAAATTCTTTTCAAATTACCCAATTTGAGTGTGCTACTTCTTTCCTGCCTGGACCCTGAGTGATGTAATATACTGACAAACTCCCCTTAGTGCCCTGTCAACTAATTTTTTTTTATTGTGAAAAATAACATATATACAGAAAAGCAATACATTTCAAAGCACACTGCAGCAATTAGTTGTAGAACTGATTTCAGAGTGTCAACTAATTTTTTAAACAGTTTTTGCTTTTGATAAAAGCATTTTGAAATTCTAAACGAGTATTGTCCACTGATTGCCTCTGATTCAAATGTTTATTTGATTTTTTTTTCTCAAAAACTCTCCTGTATAAATAAATACAGAAATTTCTTCAGGAAATCTTCCTTTTCCTTTTCCCCAGCTGGGTCATGCTTACTTATCCATAGTTTATTTTCTATTAGTTTGTACCATTCAGAACTAAGGCATGTGATTTATAGTATTCAAGGAACCCTTAGCATCCCTTTTCATAATAAATATGTTAGTGACCTGAATCATAAATTCTTGATGCCCACTTAGGTCTGTAATTCCACAATCTTACTTTGAATTGCTTCCCAAAATGTGAGTATTTGCAAATGGGTCTTGGGAAGTTAGAGTTGTTTGCATCTGCTCTTTTTTTTTTAAGAATACATATTATATAATTTCATTTATATAATATTCTAGAAAATGTGATCTCATTTATGTGACAGAAAACAGATCAGTGGTTGCCTTGGGGTGGGTGGAATGGATTATAAAGGTGCATGGGTAAACCTTGATGGTTATGTATATTATTTTATTTGTGGCAACAGGTTTACTGATGTGCACATGAAAATTTATTAAATTGTGCACTTTAAATGTGTGCAGTAAATTATAATTCACCAAAGCTGTAAAAAAATTAAAAAAAAGCACTCCAACAGTTTTGGCCTAAATAACTGGGGGAATGAAGCTGCCATTACTGAGACAGGGAAAGCTCAAAGATTTAAGTATTATAATTAAAAGTAGAAATGGGGTTTTATCAGGATCACACAGAAGTTAGTCCAGGGACAGTGTGGGAATTTGGATGTAGGAGGAGAAAGACATTATATTTCAGTGATAAGAGATTGTGATTGGTGAACTAGATGAAAATTCGGAGATTTCACCATGACTGAAATTCCATGGTTAAAATTTATTCCTTTGATTCAAGTCTGTAGTTCCTAAATCTGCCTTATTACTGGTTTCCAAGCCACATGTGAAAATCATTCATGGAGTTTTTTTCTCACTCTTTTTCTCTTTTTTCTTCTCTTTCTTTTTTAAAAATATATGTATATAATTCTTAACATAAAAATGTATATATAGTCTAGGCCCTACCACAGAAATTCTTATGTCATTTGTCCCTGGCACCATTAGTTTTTTTGGTTTGTGTGTGTGTGTGTGTGTGTGTGTGTTTATCAGAACAGTTGTAGGTTTACAGAAAAATCATGCAGAAAGTATATTTACATGTATTCTTGCTGGCTATGTCTAGAACACATTGAATATTTTCTAGTATTTATTTCCTGATCTGTCTACTTCAAAAAAATTATTTTTGGAATCTTCCTCACATATCCATGCCTGTATCCATGTGTAAAATAAACTAAGTGCCACCCAGACATCTGTTAGGAATAAAGGTGAATGAGGCTAAGAGCTTGCCCTTTGGAATCTTACAGTCTAGAACTGCCTAATATCTTCCTCTATAAAATCAAAATCAAATAATTTGCATACGAGAAATCCCATTATTTCTCTGGCTGAAGTTTGTTCCCAGTTCAGTGATTACTGACCACTCTTGGATATCATTTCCGACAAACTAATTTTCTCGCAAAAAGGAGGAAAGAAAATTTAGTTAGGGCTAAAGTATGTTCCTTATTAAATGTACTTTTATTTTTTTTAACTTTTTTTATTGTATAATATATATACAAAGCAAAGAAAGGAAAAAGTAGTAGTTCTCAAAGCACTCTTCAACAAATAGTTATAGGAAAGATCCCAGAATTCTTCACAGGCTACCATACCATCATCTCAAATTTTTCCTTCTGGGTGCTCCAGCATATTGAAGCCTAGAAGGGAATATATATATATATATATATAATTTGTCTTGTTTTTGTTTTTGTTTCCAAGTTTTTAAATTTTTAACTATTTTTTTGTATAGTAGAACATATATACAAAGCAAGGAAATAAAAAAGCAATAATTTCAAAGCACTCTTCAACGAGTAGCTACAGGACATATCCTGAATTTTGTTATGGGCTACCACACTATCCTCTCAGATTTGTCCTTCTAGCTGCTCCAGATTAAATGTACTTTTAAAGGGAAAAGGGAAAGGTTCTAATATCCTGGGCAAGACTAATTTTCTTTTAAGAATAATGGCAAAAAACTAGGGGTTAGGTATGCAGGAAACAAGGGTATCAGGTTATGCCTACCCTCATAGGTGGGTGTTAAAATCAGTGACTTGCCACCACATCATAGATGGAAGGCCAGGGTGTTAAATTGCATATAGAAATCTCCTTTTGCCCCCATACTACAAGAAAGGATACTTTCAATTTTAAGCAATAGAAACCAACATAAAGTGATATAAACAATAAAGGGGATGTATTGGTTTATACAACTAAAAAGTCCAAAGGTAATCGTTTCAGGTAAGGCTTGATCTAGCATTTCCAAAGATGTCCCAAGGATTTTCTTTCTTTCTCCTTTTCATCTCCCTTTCCTTAATGGTGCTTCCATTCTAAGACCTAGTTCTCCTTTGGTGGTCCCTGGTAGCAACTGGCAGCACATAGGACTGCATCTTCCCAGATGAAGTCCAAAGGGAAAAAGAGAATCTGCTTCTTTTGTATCCTAAAAAAAGGTCTGGAGTAGATTCATTTTGGCACTGATTTGAACCACGTGTCTATTCTGGAACTAAACATTGTGGTTTGGGGAGGGAGGGTGTGTGTCAATATGCTGATTAGATCAAACCATTCCTAGTCTCCTGGAGCTGGTATTTGTCATTCCCAAGTAAACTAAATGGCTTGCTGGGAAGAATATTGATAACAAGGAGAAACAGGAATAGGATGCTGGGGAAAGAACTAACAAATGTCTTTGACAGCCATTAAGGCATACTCAAATTAGGGTGATTTTGAAAGATAAGAATAAGAAGAACAGAAAGGTATTTCCTCATACTATTCAAATAAAGCCAATCTGAGAGTATAGCCCCCATGTTCACCTCTGAGCTTCCTTCTTCCCTAACAGATTTGGCAGTTCAGCAGCCTCTTCTCCAGAATCAAGAGCTGGGAGTTTAATGACGTCACCTCCATGTCTGAGCACCTGAAGGTGTGTCCTTTCAACATCGTAGAGCACAGGACTGACCCCATTCTTCTGACCAGCATGTGTCAGCCCCAAGAGCAGGTCCGAGAGAGCCTGGTCTCCACTTTTCGACCAAGATCACAAGGGAGAAATTCCTCCTAAAGATTCCGAACATCACCATTCTTGGTTTCTCCCTCGGAGTTACTGAAAGTAGGAGAGAGTGTGATTTTGAAGACTTCCTTCTGTAAACTGCATATGTGTATCTCTGGGTGTAACAGAACATTCAAAACCTGAGCAGTCACACAGGGAATAAGAATTTCATAAGTCATGCTTTATAGAATTGCTATAGTGCCATATCAATTGATTTCCTTGCCTTTTTTTCCTAAACTAAATCAGTCTCCAGACAAAATAGTCAACCTTGAAGCCATTTAGAAGATGAACCTATATCCTTCGGTGAAGAAAAAGCAATGAAATTTGATAACCAGTACAGATCTGTGCTTTTATTTAGGGCTTTCCAGTTTATAAAGCACTTTCAAACTCATGTGGCAGGCAATGCAGAGATGAGACAGAGGTTCAGAAAGTTACCTCCCAGAGCACTCAGGGTGAAGAACACATGGTTTGAAGGTTCTGGGGCCCATCTGTCTTGATAACCAAGCCCAGGGCTTCTTTTCCTCACCCCACTGGTTTTAAGCCCAGTCAAGTCCCCACAGAGCATAAGAGAAAAGACACAGACCTGAACACAGAGAGTCTCTGAGGATACCACAGGTCAAAGGATACAAGGCAGAAATGAAGTCATAGAATATGTTGCATATAATCTTGGGCAACAAATAGAAGGAAGGCCTTAAAATACTGAGGAGAGTCCAGAGGAGACACTATATTAATAGAGAAAAATAGAGTGAGAAGCCACAAGCTTGGTTTTTTTTTTGGTTTTGTTTTATTTTAAAACATTTTAACAATGATTTAGAGTTAAGGTTCTTTTCTTCTGAGAGTTATATTCTTGGAAAGTTCTAGACATGTGCTAAAAAGTCTGATCTGGATTAGGGAGAGCATAAGCATGGCCCAGTAGTTACCTTGTGCTGTCTGATATATCAAGATGCTAACCTCAACCTCAGTGTCATGCCAGAATGAGGAACCAAACATTTGGCAAAGTTCAGACAAGACCCACTGCAGTTCCTGACTCCACCAGTCACCAGGTCCTGGATACCACGTGGGTGCCCTACAGGGGGCCTTAAAGAAGAAGACATATGAACATGGAGGTTCTCTGAAATGACTCCTTCTTATTGTTGTCACAACTCCAGCCTGTCTGAAATGGATGATAATGCCAATTTTTGGTAACAAATAGTGAATAATCATGAGAACAGAGGTAAAAGAAAAAATACACAGTAGAAACTGGCATTCCTGAAAGCAGGGTTTCTCAACCTTGGTATTATTGGCATTTTGGACTGGATAATTTTTTGTTGTGAGGGGCTGTCCTGTGCAAATGTCCTCTGTGGGACAAAATCACTCCCGTTGAGAACCACTCCTCTAAAGGATGACATACCAGAGATGATACATTCGAATACACTTGTATTTTTAGCACAGCAAAATTTTATTTCACATTTCAATGGTTTAATTTAATGCATCTCTCCTTTAGTTACTTAACAAGTTTTATACACATGTTGATTTTAAGTTGGGAACCAAATAGAGCTTATTTATGTGATGTGGTTTCATGTCCTTGGGCCATGTACAAGCGTATGTCTTTCAGCTCTAAGTGTAGCTGAAGCCACTTGTCTTTTATAGCCCTGTCATATTATTTGGTGCCATTTTTCTAGCAGCCCCCAAGCAAGTAAGAATTAGGGGAAGGGAGGACAAGCATTGTCGGTTAGTAGCGAATAAAGAACTTAGCCACAAAAGAAGGAATCTACTCAATTTGTGTGCTTGTTGTTGCCTGGGTCCCTTTCTGAATATGGCTTAGATCTGTTGTAGATGAAGTCAATGCTACATCTAAAAAGGGTCAAGAAGGTATTAGATCAAATCCCAAAACCAAATATGCTTTTCTTTTCATTTTAATGTACCACGTGGTATTATTTGGCAATGTAACGCTATTTTTCCAAATCCCCATTGTTTGGTTTATAACTCATGTTTGTATAGAAGTCATCATTTTATAAACATAACTAAAGTATGATCCAAGGTTTGATTATGGTTTATTCAGTGAAAAGTAGTAAATGGAAAACAACTAAAAACTGAAGTGAGAAGAAAGGAAGAGAGCTTGTCTGTATCAGTCCCAACTGTTTTGAATTTAGTCCTTCTTATCTGGAAGAAAAAAACCACCCAAGGTTTCATATTTTATTTAAAAGAGAGAGAAAGGGGAGTGCATTTTGTGGTGAGAGGGAAGATGAAGCAAAAGAGAAAACTTTTAAGGAGACTATGGGTTAGACAGAAGACCATTTGGTTAGTGAAATGGATTGGTAATAAGCAGCATAAGCGAGGAGCAATACATGACAGAGGTCAGGCAGCTGGAGTGGACTGAGGAGCAGCTCTGGGGACTTGAAGAGGGAGTGTGTACCCAGAAATAGGTGCCTGGACTGGGGAGATGTCTATGAGTTGAGCACCAAAAAAGTCAGTCCAAAGAAGGAATCCACTGAACATGGAGAGATTTTTATAGGAATATGGAAAAAGAGATTCCATCTTATAATGAAGAGAAAAGCAAATACCAAAGTGGAACCTTGGAGATGTATCCAGGAAAGCCACTGTGTAAGCCTGATCTATGTGTGCTGTCAAATCAAACTGAAATGAATAATGAGAGTGTGCGTTTCTATGCTGACTTACCTCTATTTACTAGAAATCCCAATAGCTCTGTAAGTGAAAATAAAAGCTGCTTTGAATTCTGAAAGGTTAACTGGGTGAATTTGTGAGTAAATTCTAGACACGGCTTTGGGATCGACTAGCACAGAAGTCGTTACTGAAGCAAAGGGGTGTGTGTCTAGAAGAACCAAGGAACAAGCCTGAGGGATGCAGTGCTCTAGCACATGGGTATCGCACCAACTCTATGAAGTCCTGGAGCCATTGTGTGTCTCAGTCACAAACCTAGTCCTCTTTATTCCCACTGCTCCACCTGAGAAAGCTAAGCTGAACTTCAGATACTGGTTATGATACAACCAAAGATCTCCTATACCAGATTCCTGATTTATTTTGATTTTACCCTAGGGTCTCCTATCTCTGACTTTGCTGAGGCTGGACTCAGTGGACTGGGGCTGGGATAAACTCATCTTGTCCTGGCTTCCCATTCTCCCTTTGGACCATAATTTGCTTGGTGAATTGCTTATTACCCAACAGGCTGTCCAAATGCCCTCACCTCTTTTCCTAACTGTCTCAGCTCTGGACCAGGCAGAAGTTCCACAACTTTCTCCATCCACCCTCTTTGCTGGCTATTGATTTCAGTTATCCAGCTACAAGGCAACCTGGAATTTCTCAAACAGAGATCATTATCTCTAGCTCAAAATCTTCTTAATACCTCACCTGAGTCTGTAGTCATTTAGCTTTAATCTTTTCTGTGGGCCAGACCTCCCTCTTCCTCTTTCTTATTGAAAATCATGGCCACTTAAAAGAGTGTGTTCATTACTGTCAGACAGAAGAGGGATGACCTCCCACCATTGCTAAAGTCAGTAGAGGTTGGACTTTAATGTGGACACTACCTGCCCCAGTTGCCCCATCTTACTGCCTTTTCCCAGGCTGATCTGTTTTGGACTGAGTTTATAAGGCAGTCTAAGGAAAGAACCCAACCATTGCAAGGGGGTGAGCTATAGTACGAGAGGGTCTTTTGGGTATACCTGGGAGAGAGGAGGAAAATTGGACCCCATGGGAGACCAGGATCACTGGGGTCTGTACAAAAAGTACCATTTATCTCAGCATGGAGGTGAACCATAGTGCCACTTTATTTCCAACTTTAGGGACATTGTCTCTGTCTTTAGGGACAGAGACAAGATTCAGAGATAATCTCTGCAGGGAAGGAAAGTAGGAAAATAGCACAATCAGGCAAACAGGAAGTCTAGGTATACCTTCCAGGTAAGCAGAGAACTCACAAAGAGTGGAGAGCAGAGCTTAGGGTGATTAGAAGGGGAATGCATGAGAGAAGAGGCAGGATCACAAAATAAGTGCCCATGAACAGGTTTGTCTACTGGATGACCTGAAGCTCATTCAGGGTAAAGAGGACACTAAGGGGAAGTCCCTTTTCTCAGGTTGACTCTGCCCCAAGCCCTTAATGGAGTTGGAGGGGAAAGTTTCCCCAGAACTCAGGCAATTCATGATATTCTGTTAGACATTTGATACAGGCATGGGGAAGGGTTAGAGGGAGCCACTCTGGACATGGGCAGTCACAGTGCAGAGGACAGAGAGGCCAGTCACTGGAGGAGTTTGACATAATTTGCAGGGAAGAGTCCAAAGTGGCCATGGCAACGTCCCTGCCACCAGCCCTCATCCACCATCTCAATGTCAGTGATGATGTCATCCGGAACAAAGGAAATCTCATCATTTCCCTCTGGAGAGAAAGTTGGAGGAACAATAGGATGATCAGACAGGAATCCTTCCACCCTTTGCCACTCTAAATTTCACGGAGGAAAATAGGCCTGGCCTTCTTCTTGCCCCCAAGCCTGACCACTTCTGTAATGCCCCCAGGGTCCATTCCTCTCTCTAGTATCAGGGGTCTTCAGGCACCAGCCTCCTCAGGCCACTCCCAACCTACCTCCTAGGTAATCATACAGCGCTACTGCTGAGGTCCCACTGGTCTGAGCCCCAGCTAGGCAGCCCGGTGATCCTGTATAATGAGAAGTATAAACACGGTCTCACCAAAATGGAGAAGTCAGAGACAGATCCTTCTGGGCAATGGGGAAATTCTTCTTCCTCTCCCCCAGAGTTGACTAATTTCAGGAACTGCTCCTCCCCCTATCACTTACCACCTGAAGTAGAGGGAAAAGCGGGTTCCTTAGGCTCGAGCACTTCCTCATAGTCCCCTTCTGAGCCATCATTCTGTTCATGCCTCTCCACGGCCCCAACATCTTCATAATCATTCTCAGGCTCAGGCTCAGGCTCAGGCTCAGGCTCAAGCTCAGGCTCAGGCTCGGGCTCTGCTTCATAGATTGGCTCTTCTTCCAGTTGGAGGCCTTCCAGTGTCCTAGGGGGTAGAGCTGGGGGCTGCTCATTGTCCTGAGGAGAGACAGAGAGCAGGATGATTTCTACCTACCAGAGCTTCCTCTCCCAAAACTCCCAATGGAGGATGGCTAAGACCCCACCCTTTACTACCCAACCATTTCTACCCTCCAATGTTGTCTGCATCTAATAATTCCTTCATGGGAACCCAGCCCTTCATCCTTCTTTATTCCTTAATCTCCTCCCATACACGCCCACTCAAAACACCAACCAAAAGGTGATGGGAGGGAAGCACAAAAGGTGTGATAGGAGGGAAATGGAAAGCAGTCAAATTCCTTGGAATACCAGGACATTGTTGCAAGTACCATAGCTAGGATGACCAGCCATCCCAGTTTGCCAAGGACTGAGGGGGTTCCCAGGGTACAGGACTTTCAGTGCTAAGCATAGAATAGTCTGAGGCAAACCAAGATGGTTGGTCATTCTACACAGCCACCTTCCTTAGATATGAGGAGATAGTAGGGGTCAGGACAGAGTATCTGTGGGGCTCTGCTTACCGGGAAACTCTGCTTCAACGATAGGGAGGGAACTGGAACTTCCCTGCTGGTTTTCACAGGCTCAGGCTCTGATGATGGACGACTCCCTATTGGAGGCCAGGCCTGTGAAGAATAAAACATCCCTCCAGTAGACAAGCCTCCATCTCTTCTCTTCTGCTTTTCCCTTACCTGGACACTCCCTCCTGCTCTCTGCCAATTCAAATTCACCTCATCTCTCATAATGGACTCCAACCTGAAGTTGCAGCTTCTTCCTCTTAGTTCTTGCAGAAATGACTGGCTGCATTGGCTGGCGACCTATCTTCTGTTGTACATGTTTATCTCAATTTTTACTAGCATTCTGGTATATGAGGTCCAATTACACATTCAGACCTAAAGCTCCCTTAAGACAGGGACAGCAGTTAAAGATGCAAACACAGGGGAGGAATTTGCCTTATTTTCTGGTAAAGATTTGGACCCCTTAGCTTCTGTCTGGGCAAGGAACCCTGGATGAGGATCCCAGATGGTCAAGCAATCACCTCTAAGGAGATTTTCTTGGGCAATGGGGCTGGCACCACTGGTTCCTCCACAGTCACTGTGGGCTGCTGAGCCTCACGGCTCTTTACCACAGGCTTTCGCTCCTGTTGTTTCCTGGCCATCTGCTGTGCCTTTTCCTCTTCCTCCTGTTTCCTCTTCTCTTCAGCCATGGATTCAAATTTTGCCTTTAGCCCACGGGCACCACTAGAAGCTGCAGACACAGGCAAGGAGAATTAAGATTGTCTTGAGTGTCGGGGTGGGGGTGGGGTTGCACTTGAAGGAGGTATAGGAATCAGTTAAATATCCAGGAGATAAGAAGATGGAGAAGAGGAAGAGGGAACTCTGGGAGGGGCAGGTAAAGAGGTATTGGTGGACGAGCAGAGAATTATAGGAAGATGGTATGACACTGAAGCCTAGATCTCCATAAAGCCCAGACATGCTACCTCAGACCCTTGTCCTTTCTAAATTTTAAATTGGTTCACTAACTCCTTCCTTGTCCATATTCCTTTAATCTGTATGTCCTCTGGCTACCACCTCACCTTCCACCTCTCTATCCCAACCCCCCATCCTGATCTATCCTTCCCAAGCAGTTACCACTTCCTCCCTGTGTCTTGTCTCCAGTTTCTCCCCCAATGTTACTCTACCTTTTGTCCCCTTAACAGATTTTTCCAAGAGAGAGAATCTGGGATTTGAGGGAAAGGGGCACTTCTTCCCCAGCTAGTCTAGGTAGTTAAGAACATGGGGAGAAAGTCTGGAGACCAGAAAGAATGACAAAGGAGAGAAGGTTGAGTAACATAGAGAGAGGGGATCATTAAGACTCACCAGCCTCTATTGGTGTCGTCTTCTTATAAGCTGTGGTTGGGGCCTCCATTTCATTGAAGCCTACAGCACTCTGCAGGTAGACAAGTATGGGGGTGGGGTGTGGTTGTGACCCAGCAGACAGTATTGGGGGTTGGGGGTCATTGGAGTAGGTAACCCTAACTATATGATGCTCAATAGTTGAACAGAGTATTCCAATACTGTTTTGCGGCAGAGAGAAGAGTAAAGAAGTTCTAAACTGATGGGTTCAGTTCTCTTTTTTACAAGCTCAGTGTACCTAGAATCTCCTTAGTCTCCAAGCCAATTGCCTAGAATGCAGTAGGGTCCCTGGTCAATGTATCAGGAGGTCAATGTATCAGGAGGAACTGGTGTAGGGTTGGACAGTGACAAAAGACTATGAAGACTGGGTTAAGCAATGTCACATAATCAATGAAAATTCAAGTGTAATATTACTCTTCTCTGGGTTCTGTCTGTTTTTCTCTCACTCCCTCCAGTCTCCTCATTTAAAGGCAAGGCTTTAGAAGGCATCGTGCTCTTTAGATGCAGCAGATAGTTTGTGAGAGTATAGAACCCCAGGAGAACTGACTTGGGGGACTTAATGCCACTGATCTATCCTGTCCCCAGCTCTGCCTCTCATTCACTCTTCTCTGCCTACTTCAGGTGCAGTTTAGGGAACTCTTCTGAAGATGTTGGTGTTCTGGTGCTTTACCTTATCCACTCGGTCTTTCTGGATTCCATACTGGCCACCAAAGCCCTTAGCATAATCTGCAGGACAGAAAGTTCTGAGAGTCATAACAGGGGATTAAAATACTGGGAATGGGTTGGGAGAAGGAGCAGTGAGAGGAAAACCAGAAGCTAAGAATGTGGCGAACAGATATGTGAAGAAGGGGAGAAACAGAGGATAGAGAGGGATATAGGTGGGAAGAGAAGGAAAAATATAGGGAGAAAAAGTTGAGAAAGAATGGAAGAGAAAAAGTGATGGAAGGGGTGAAACATAAAAAGAAGTGACAGAGAAGGAGAATGTAGATGAAGAAATAGGGAGAAGTATAGGAAGGAGAGCACTGCAGGCTTTCCCTGTGTGCCCCAGGGAAGAAAGAGGTCACTCTCCTCAATGAGGCACAGGGGCATCTAAGAATCATAGCCTAACCATCACCTTGCTGCTGCTCACCCTGCCTATTTTCATCCCTTCTACAGTTACCCCTTCTCTTTGGCTTCTCTCTAATCCTGATGTTTTCCTCTTCACTTTTCTTGATATTCCTAACCCACACAGACTTACTCTTCACCCCGCCACATCCATTGCACATCTACCCCTCTATTATCAGCCCCGTGCCACTCTGTGACCTCCATTCCCACCTAGCCCCAACTCACCTCTCTGGGACTCATGTTTCTCCGTCTCTCCCTTATAGTCATATCCTAGGGCTGCCTTGTCTCGTTTATCCTTCTCCACTCCATATCGGCCACCAAAACCATGGGAGTAATCTATGGTTGAAGGAGCAATAATGAGGGCCCACTCTCAGCCAACAGGACAATGGTGGAGAAAAGAAAAGACAGGAGGAATGGGTGCAGGGTTTAGGGTCCTGGGAAAAAAGCAGGCCTTGACTCCAGATGAGTTAAAGTGAAATGGAGTCCTAAGTCTTCTTTTACGTACGTTAATACAATACTACTCACTCAGTTCTTCTTCTCCACTCCTTTCTCACTTCCATCACAAGATGAGAAAATCATTCCAATTTTCTCCCTTCTTCAAGGAAGGGGAAAGTACAGAAAATGTGGGCAATAACTTCAAGAAAAAATGGCAGATGAATCTGAAATGGATGCCTATCCCTATAGTCATATAAATACATAGAAATGTCAGCTAAAATAAAACAATCTTTTTTTTTTTAATAGTAAAGCTCAAAAGAAAAGAAAAAAGAAAAATTCCTGGATCCAGAAACACAGCAATGAATCAAAGCAGTATGGGTGAGGATAATTAAGCTGACACCTCAGCAACCCAAGGGTGTTTTAGCTGCAGATTTAATGCTGAGGGATTAGGATCTAGTGTCTGAGGTTCTAATTTCTATGTAAGAACAGGGGATAAAATGGACAACCCTTTAGCTAGACTGACAAAAAACAGAGAGGGTATAAATAATGAAAATCAGAAATGACCCCAACGAAATAAAAAGGACTGTAAGAGAATACTAAGAACTATATGTCAATAAATTAGATAATCTAGAAGAAATGGACAAATTCTTAGAAACTTACAAACTGCCTACATTGACTCAAGAAGAAATAGAAGATCTCAATAAATCAATTGCTAGTAAAGAGACTGAATCAGTCATCAAAAACTTCCCAACAAAGAAAAACCCAAGAACTGATGACTTCACAGGGGATTTCTATCAAACATTCCAAGACAATTTAACACCAATTCTGCTCAAACTCTTCCAAAAGTTAGAGGAGGGAACACTCCATAACTCATGCTACAAAGCCATCGTCACCCTCATACTAGAGCCAGATAAAGACACCACAAGAAAATGAAATTACAGAGCAAAATCTCTTATGAATATAGATGTAAAAATCCTCAAGAAAATGCTAGCAAACCAAATCCAACAGCTTATTAGGAAAATTATACACCATGACCAAGTGGGATTGTCCCTGATATACAAGTTCAGTTCAACATAAGAAAATCAATTAATGTAATATACCACATAGCAGAATGAAGGAAAAAAGCCACACAATCATCTCAATTGATGCAGAAAAGATATCTGATAACATGCAGCACCCTTTCTTGCTAAAAACAGAATGCTAGGAATAGAAGGAAACCTCCTCAACAGAGATAAAATGGACAAATTCTTTGAAAAGCACAAATTACCATAACTGACAGAAGGAAAAAAAGACTAAATTAGTCTTATATTTATTTAAAAGACTGAATTCATAATGTAAAGGAAAACATAAGGAAAAAAATAGTCCATTACAATTTAAATCCCTAATACTCCACTAGAAATATAGGTAAAATTTTTCTTTATGGGACCCCTTCTCAACCCAGGACACATGAAACACCAATAAAGCAAATGCCCCTCTTCTTTACTGAAATAAGCTCACATACAAAATAACAAACCATCAAGGAAATAAATCACCATGAGGGAAAGCAGACTAATCAAAAAGAAGATTTGGTACCCACAAGAGCTGAAAATAACATAACAATATTTAAAAACTATAAAATAAATATGATTAAAATAAATAAAAGTTTAAAGAAAGAACAACAACAACAAAAAGCATAATGAAAGCACAGGACAAAAGAACCAGCAGATTTGCAAAGGCACTAAAGGAAACTTCCAGAAATGAGAATATCTGAAAGTTAAAAATTTAATTGACAGTTTAAACAATGAACACAACCAATGGGAGAGTGAATTAACTTACATAGATGCAAGGGAATTACCCAGAATGCAGCACAGGGCAATAAACAGTTGGAAATAGAGAAAGAAAATTAAGAGACATGGAGGAGAAAATGAAAAGGTCTAGTGCACATCTATTAGGAGTTCCAGAAGAAAGATAAAAGGGGAGAGGAGCAACACTATCTGAAATAAAAATGCCTGAGTACTTTCCATGATTAAAGAAAGTCATGTCTCAGGTTGAAGAAGAGCAACGAGTCTCAGGTAGGGTAATAAAGCTAGATCTAACACCTAGACGCATCCTTATGATACTGCAGAATATCAGAGAAACAGAAAATATTAAAAAAAACGAAAACAAAAACCCCAGAAAGATAAGACATGTTACCTACAAAGGAAAGATGATTAAACTGATACGAGAGATGCCAGAAATTATGAAATATTATCTTCAAAGTGATGGAAGAAAAATAACCATGAAGAATGGGGCAAAATAAAGACATTTTCAGACAAAGACTGGGAGTTTTTTCATATACTCTCTCTGAAAGAATTAGCAAAGGATGTACTTTAGAAAATGGATATTAATCCCAAGAGGAAACGAGAAACGATAAACAAGGATGAGCTAGGAAATTGGTAAATATGTTGGTCAAGTTAAATAAGCATTCACTAAGTAATAATAATGATTATTTTTTGTGGCATTTTAAAAAAAGATAGATCCAAAATACTGGACAATAATAATATGTTGTTAAAGAGAATATAGCCAAAATATTCTACATTTCCTTATTACTCAGGAAGGAGATAGTGATTAATTTTAAACTTAAAGATGCACATTAAAACATAATGATAACCTCTAAAAATAAAGGAGTAGAATGCATTAGTCTCCATCCACTAGTGGGAAAATGGGGACTAACAAAAATGTGATCAATTACATAGAGAGCAATGAAGGAGAAAAAAAAAAAGCAAGTACATGCTTAGTTTCAAAAATGAGGTAGTGAGGTGCTGGGTCATAAAAACTAAAGGTAGCTGATGACAGCTCTTAAATGACAAAGCCTGAGCAGCACAGCAGGTCATTCAGGTTGTGGAGGCTGAAGTTCAGGGTCCTTGCCTTTCTGAGATGTGTGCTTCTCCACTTCTCCTTTGTAATCAAAGCCAACCGCTGACTGCAGAGAAAAGGAGAGAACATTGGTTAAAAACCCAGGGCTGTCTGGGACATGACTCCCAGGGGTGTGGACCTTCCTGGCAACATGGGACAGAAATCCTAGAATGAGCTGAGACTCAGCATCAAGGGATTGAGAAAAACCCTAGAATGAGCTGAGATTTAGCATCAAGGGATTGAGAAAACCTTCTTGACCAAAAGGGGGAAGAGTGAAATGAGACAAACTGTCAATGGCTGAGAGATTCCAAACAGAGTCGAGAGGTTATCCTGGAGGTTATTCTTATGCATTAAGTAGATATCACCTTGTTATCCAAGATGTAATGGAGAGGCTGGAGGGAACTGCCTGAAAATGTAGAGCTGTGTTCCAGTAGCCATGTTTCTTGATGATTGAATAATGATACAGCTGTTGCTGTCACAATGTGACTGTGTGATTGTGAAAACCTTGTGTCTGACGCTCCTTATATCTACCTTGTCAAGAAACGAGTAGAACATATGGAATAAAAATAAATAATAGGGGGAACAAATGTTAAAATAAATTTAGTTTGAAATGCTAGTGATAAATGAAAGTGAGGGGTAAAGGGTATGGTATGTATAATCTTTTTTTTTCTGTTATTGTTTTATTTCTTTTTCTGTTGTCTTTTTATTTCTTTTTCTGAATTGATGCAAATGTTCTAAGAAAGGATGAATATGCAACTATGTGATGATATTGAGAATTACTGAATATATATGTAGAACAGAATTATATGTTAATATTTTTGTTTGTTCTTAATTTTTTT
>PVIY010044283.1:0-19803 GCA_004026745.1 Myrmecophaga tridactyla
AAAAAAAATAAATGTCTGTAACCCTACATAAACTATTGACCATAATTATATATAATAGTACAGCTATATAATACTACAATTGTACTATTATAATATATGCAACAAATGTAACACACTAGTTTTCAATAAAGGGGGTGTAGTGGTGATGACTGGTATAAAATCTGTATTTTCAGCATGATTTTTTGTATACCTAAAACTTTTGTAAAAATAATCAAGGGGAAATGTGCATCTTTGAAAGGATTTATTTTAATTCTTTTAAATTAAAAAAACCATATTTTAATCCTAATCAATCTTGTGGGAGCAATCCTTTCTTTGAATCCCTATACAGTACAGTATGTTGGAAACTTGATTAGGTTATCTCCATGGAGATGTGACTCACCCAATCATGGGTATTAACTTTTGAATAGAGGGAGATGTGATTCCATCCATTCCACGTGGGTCTTGATTAGTTTACTGGAATCCTTTAAAAGAGGAAACATTTTGAAGAGAGTCAGTTTTTCAGAATGATGAGAGCCAGAGCCCATGCAACCAGAAACCTTTGTGATGAAGAAGGAATATGCTCCTGGGAGAGCAAGAGGCCTGGGGAGAAAATGATCAGATGTTGCCATGTTTGCCATATGTCTTTCCAGCTGAGCCAGGATCCCTAATCTTCATAGGCCTTCTTGAGCCAAGGTATCATTCCCTTAGATTCCCTTATCTTAGATGGAACACTTTTATAGGCTTGCTTTGATTGGAACATTTTTATGTCCTTAAAACTGCAAACTAGCAACTTATTAAATTCCCTTTTAAAAAAGCTATTCCACATCGGTATACTGCATCTTAGTAGCTACCAAACTAGAACAGGAAAGAAGAATCATTTTATGTGCATTATCTCAAAGAGGATTATAGTGGCCTATTTTTAGAAAAAAAAATAAGCATTTTAAAAATACTACACAAGTTTGTAGCTTTCTTCCATTTATTTCAAAATATTTATAGGAAACCAACTGTTATTGGCACTTTGAAAGGCATATGAAGACATGTAAAGAAAGTTGACATATCCCGTCCCTCAATGAGTGTAGAATATTAGTGTTCATACTGGTTGGAATGGATTTATGTACCCTAGAAAAGCCATATTTTAATACTAATCAGTCTTGTGGAAGCAACTGTTTCTTCTAATCCCTATTCAGCACTATGGGTTGGAAACTTAATTAGGGTTATTTCCATGGAGGTGTGACTCAATCAGTTGTGGGTACCAAACTTGATTACAGGGAGATGTGTTTCCACCCATTCTATGTGAGTCTTGATTAGTTTACTGGAACCCTTTATAAGAGGAGAAATTGTTGGAGAGAGTCCCTTTTGAGAACTCATTGAAAGCTGCAGAACCACAAGAATGATGAGAGAACCAGAGTCCACAAGCCAGAGACCTTTAGAGATGAAGAAGGAGAAGGCTGCTGGGGAACTTCATGAAGCAAGAGGCCTGGAGAGGAAGCTAGTAGACATTGCCTTGTTCACCACATGTCTTTACAGTAGACAGAGAAACCCAGAACTTCATTGGCCTTCTTGAACCAAGGTGTCTTTCACTGGATTCCTTAGATCAGACATTCTATAGACTTCCTTTTGGACATTTCCATGGCCTTAGAACTGTAAACTAGGAACTTATTAAATTCCACTTTTTTAAAAATATTTCAGTTCTGGTATATCACATTCCAGCAGCTACCAAACTAGAACAGTGTTTTAAACTGAATATGAAAATGTAGACATTTTCAACAATGATCATCATTGTTCTTGTATTCTAGATGCTGAGAGTTTTGCACTTAATCATTGATGTTTCAAACTCAGAATCTCTTAATTTGCAAGAAAAATTTGTAGTACCATTTAATTTGAGCACCTATCCAATCCAAGTATTTCTTCCTAGCAGAGATTGAAAACTGGATATTCATGTGTTTTATTCTGCTCCAAATGAGATTTTGTCTGACTGAGAAAATAATGACTCACAATTGTATGTGTGTCTGTGTGTACGTATTTTAATTCAATTTGTTTTAAAAGATACAACTTCATAAATTATTTCAGACTTGCATTCTTATTTTAAAAATCCAATAAAATTGTCCATTTTGCTCCTTTACAACACTCTGAGCTGAATAATAGTGGCCTATAAGTTAGATCCCAGCACTCAATAATTTACTACAATCCAGCGTGCCCTGTTGAATTTTTGACATCCTGGCCCAGTGTCAGCATCCAATCTTTGCCAGGCTTTCTTTGAGGATTTTCTAATGGCAGAGTCAAGGAGAAAGAAGTACATTTACTTTATCTATGACTCTGAAAAAACAGATATTACAGAAAGATAAAAAAGCTTCATAACCTTACAGAAAATAATCTTACATCTGACCTGTTTCATTCATTCATGTCACCTATTTTCTTCTATAGGTATTTGAGTTTGTGGCCTCTGTTCTACAATATTTCAAATGGCAATTCCATGGATTTTTAAATTAATTCCAGCCATTTAAAAAAAATTACCTCATGGAAGGTTGCCTCAATCAGCAGCCCGTGTGTTGAGGAATAGCTGGAATTGTCAAAATGGTTTCTAATATTAAAAAAAAAACTTTTATTTTCTTCATTATGAACATGATTTCTATAACTGTCTCAATAACATATTTATGGGTAAGCTCTCTGTTATAAAATAAAATTATAAATAGTATGCCCACAAACACAAGACATTATCCAAATGATGCCTCTCTTGGTCCAGTCATTTATTCTGCATTAAGATAAAGAATCATTATAGAGTACGAACTAATCTATGAAACCATCAAAATGACATCATTTAAATAATTCCCTGTCATTTACATTCACGTGTGTTATGTATATATGGTAACTTATAGTTGTTATGTACCCAGAAAAGGTCATGTTCTTCTAATTAATTCCTGTTGTTGTAGGTGGGATCTTTTCATTAAGTCCTTTCCATTCAGATGTGACCCACTTCATTCAAGATGGGTATTATTCCTCTTATTGGAGAATTTAAAAGTATATAAAATATTCACAGAAGTGTAGAGATGAAATCAAGAGACGTTCACAAAGAAGAGAACCAGAGAAGCTGAGAGAGAGAAAGGTAGTGAATCCAGAAATTGAAAGAAATGAAACCCAGGAAAGAGGTACCAGCAGACATTACCATGTGCTTTCCCATGTGGCAGAGGTAGCCTAGATGCCAGTAGCCATTCTTCAGAGTCCAGGTATCATCTTGTTGATGCTTTGAGTTATACATTATCATGGCCTGAGAACTGTAAATTATAAGTTAATAAATCTTCATTGTTAAAAATAATCCATTTCTGGTATATTGCACTCTACCACCTTTAGCAAACTGAAACAGTATACTTCTGAACATATCAGGAAGCTATAACATTCTTTACTTTAAAATACTATTATTTATTTTGTTATGAATCATGATATTTTCTTAATTTATAATAAAATCAGTTTAAGGTCACGATAATTTAATATAAAACATGCTTTGAGATGACCCTTTATGAGGTTGAATATTTCCAATAAATGTTGAAATACATTGTAAGCACATGTCAGAGGTCACATTTCCTCCTCTATCATGCATCAAAACATCTAAGGTTTGATTTATGCAAATGACCAAAGTATACAGATAAAAATTCCAGGGTCACTACATTTACATAAGGCTACTTTCTAGTCAGCACTACATATGCAAAATAGTTTAACGTGTTGCTTTATTTAAAAAAGGAAGCTATGATAGGCTTATTTTTCAGAAATCATGAAATGTATTTTGTTAAATATCAACAAATAGATATTATAGTAAATAAAGTGACTATTAAGAAAATAAAAGTAATTGTACTCTTCACCTATAAATTTGTTTCAATAGATAGTACTCTAACATAAAAATTCAACACTATGATATTTACTCTAGATTATGAGATTTACAGCATTCTTTACACAAAATCTGAACTGAGACTTGACAAATGAGATGAAATTTGCAAGTGGGGACTATTGTGAATGGGATGAGAAGAGGGATGCCATGTTCTATATCTTAGAGGCTAGCGTAGCATGACAGTGTGATGGAAATGAAGAATGCTGTCATGGCCAGGTTCATGTGTCAGCTTGTCCAGGTGGTGTTGTCCCATTGTCTGCATGGGCAAGTGCTAGTCTGTGTGTTGCTATGAGGACATTTCATGGATTTAAATCATGATCACATTGGCTGCATCCATAGCCATTTGCATTTCAGCTAAGTGAATGTCTTCTGCTATAAGTGACAGAATCTCATCACTGGAAGGTTTTTAAGGATGATTCTGAAGAGACAATCAGTCTTTCTGCTTCAACCAGCCACCCTCTCCTGAGAGTTCATTGAGCACCTTAATCTGCCCTACACACCTGGGACAGTACAACCCCATAGTTATGTAAGACAGTTTTATAAATTATATATATATTATATTTCTCTAGAGAACCCTAGTTAATACAGATACCTAAACACAAATACTGGAAAGTTGAATGGAAAAAGAAATAGAAGTGGCAATAAAAGAAGGGAACAATCAGACCATGTAGAATCTTGTAAACTAAGTTAAAATGGTTTCATCATAAGAGCTCTGAGACTAAAGAAGGAATTACTTATGATTTTTTGTATTTCAGGAAGACCATACTCAATATAGTGTGAAGAAAGGACTAGTAATGTGTAAGTTCAGTTTGGAGGGCATTTCAATAACCCAGGTGCATCTTAATAGTGTACAAGTATAAAGTATTGGCAGTACATGGATTTAAAGAGGGAGAAACCAACAATGATTTTGGTTTGATAAACAATGAGAATAGTGCCATGATTCAGAGAGGTAGTATAATATAGTGGAAAAGAACTCATTGTGGAACTGGGCTTGTTTTGTTTCATTTTAATACTTCTACTAAGGTATAATTTATATAACATAAAACACTTGTGGGAAGTGTGCAATTCAACTATTGTAGTAAATTTATAGAGTTTTAAAATTACCACAATCCAGTTTTAGAACATTTCTACCACTACAAAAAGTTCTCGTCTATCTAATTGCAATTAATCCAATCCCTACCCCTAGGTAATCACTACCATGCTTTCTATCTCTTTGTCTCTTGTCTTTTCTAGGCATTCCATAAATAGGAAATCATACAAGATATCATTTTTGCACCTGACTTCTTTAATTTATGATTACATTTTGGAGGTTTATTCTTGCTGGAGCACAAATGAGGACTTCGTTCAGTTTTTTTTTTTTTTTGAACAGTATTCTATTGTATGAATATACTTTACTAGTTTTCCATTCACTGTGTTTTGAACATTTGAGTGGTTTCCTGCTTGGAGTTATAGTGGACAATATAGTTATAAACATTCAAACATTTGCTTTTTTTTTGTGAACATATGTTCATTTTGTTGGGTAGATTGCTACAGGTAGAATTATTGTACCGTATGGTAAGTACCTGTTTTTATTTTAAGAAATTACCAAAATTCTTTCTTAACTAGCTGCATAATTTACATTCTTACCAAAAATACATGGCTGTCCCCATTCTTCCATAATGGAAGCTAACATACACATGATATTTTTTTGTCTTTTTTACTGCACCCACTGAGGTAAATATAGTGGATTTTTTTTTTTGCAATTTTAATGAATATTTCTCTAATGATTAATAAAGTTGAGCATCTTTTCAAGTGATCATTAGTCATAATCAACCTCTAGCAAAATGTCTTTTCTAAATTTTAATTGGTCCATTTATGATTCATTATTGAGTTGGAAGAGTTATTTATATATTCTGCACACAATTTCCTTATCAGATATGTCATTGGCAAACATTTTCTACTGTTGGTTAGCTGATGGCTGGGGGTAAGCAGCCGTACTGAGTCAGGCATACAGCACACAGCACATAGTCACAAAGAAATGACTCAGGAGACAACCTTCAGGGGTGAGTGGAAGGCGTCCACTTTATTGAGGAAGTGCACAGGCTTATATAGTCTGGGAGCATGCAGGGACATGTGTCAGGCTGTGATTGGTCACCATTGTTGCTAGGGTGGAGGGCAGATTTACGGTTAGCGTTTTGGCGCAAAACACCGCCAGTTCCAGGAAGAAAGCCAGTCGTGGGTTAGGCCATTTTGTGTTGCCTTGCATCAGCCACGGCAGCCATGTTTGGCAAGATCTCATGACTTCTCCATCATTCTACCAATGTGGGGCAAATGTTTTCATTTTCATAAGATTGTTTGTTGAAGTTTAAAAGTTGTTAACTTCGATGACATCCAAGTTATCATTTCTTTTTCTTTGGTTCAAAATTATGCTTTTGGGGTGGTGCAAAAGTGGCTCAGTGGCAGAATTCTCACCTGCCATGCCAGAGACCCAGGTTTGATTCCTAGAGTCTGCCCATACCAAAAAAAAAAAAAAAAAATTAAGCTTTTGTGTCTTATCTAAGAACCAAAATCACAAAAATTTTCTCCTGTTTATTATTCTAGATATTTTATAGTTTTGCCTCTTCTGCTTAGGTTTATGAAGTTTTGTGAGGTTTCTTTTAGTAGAATGTGAAGAAAAATTATAAATGCTCTTCTTTGCATATGGGAATATCCAATTTTACCCAACACAGTTTTGATAAAACACTGCACTTTCCCTGTATAACTGACTTCACATCTCTGTCAAAAATGAACTGAACAAGAGTGTAAAATTTTATTCCTGGACTCTCAATTCTGCTTACTATATCTATGTCTCTGTTCTTGTTTTAAAATACATAGTTCTGACTTCTGAGTCTTTGTAGTTCGATTCATGGGAAATTTAGGATAAGTTTGTCAATTTTTATAAAACTGCCTCTTGGGATTTTGATGGGGAAGTGTTGATTTTAAGATCACTTTGCACAGTATTGTTCTTTTTACAAAATTGACACTTCCAATTCATAAATAAGGAACAAAAAATCAGTACTTTTAGATCCTCTTCTTCAATGCCCTCTAGCAATGTTTTATAGTTTTCAGTGCACATGTTTTGTACTTCTTTTGTTAAATTTTTCAGTTTGATGCTCTTGTCAATGGAATTTGTGGTAGATTGCATCACGTTTCCCATGAAGATATGTTCAAGTCCTATTTATAGGGCCTATGTATGTGAACTCATTTGTTTTCAATGCTGAGTCCTTAAAAGGTCCTATTTAGATCAGTGAATATTGAATTAATGATGGGTCTTAATCCAATAAGACTCAAAACCACATAGAGGAAACTTATACAAAGACACAGGTGACTGAGCAGGAAAAGTAAAAGACTAAAGAGGAGACAGGAGACAGGTTGCCATGTGACAAAAGCAGAGATCGTTGGCCAGTAAGCCCCCACCATCTTACAAACTTCAGGCAATATGTGGCCTATCATAGCTTGACTTTTGCCTCCAAATCATTGAGAAAGGAAATACAGCTGTTTCAGTCAACCAGCTTGTGGTATTACTCAAAGCAGCCCTAGAAAACCAAGACAATATTTCTTAAATTTTATATTTGAATGTTTATTATTACTAATACATAAAAATATAATTGATTTTTGACATTGGTCTGTATTCTGATAGACTCATTTTTAGCTTTAGAAAAATTTTTGTGAATTCATTGGAATTTCTATATATATTTCTAGATATATACCATCTAGAAATAGCAAGACTTTCATTTATTCCTTTATAGTATGGATAAGTATTATTTATCTATTAATTTACTAATCTGTTTATTATCTATCTATTCCTATTCATTTTTTTCTTTCCTTATTTTTACCATATTACACTAGCTAGAATTTATTTTCAGATGCAAAAACAACTTTGCACTCCTGGATAAATATTACTTGGTCAGGTATAATCCTTTTCATATGTTGCTGGATTTAGCTTTTTAGTATTTTATCATCTTTATTTTTAATTATTTTAATTTACATGTAAAAAATATTTTTTATGAGATACCTTCATGCCCCATACAATCCATCCAAACTTTACAATCAAAGCATCACAATATAATCACATTGATGTGTATTCATCACCAAGAGCATTTTTGGAACATTTGCATCACTCCAGAAAAATAAAGTACAAAAAGAAAAAGCCAATACATTCCATACCCCTAACCACTACCTCTCACTGACCACTAGTATCACAATCTACTGAATTTTGTTTGCCACTCATCCTCCATTGTTTATTTATTTATTTTCCCTTATTTTAACTCATCTGTCCATTTATCTGATGGATAAAGGTAGGTAGCATCATCCACAAGATTTTCACATGTCTGTGGTCACATTTTAAAAGCTATATAGCTATACAATTGTCTTCAAGAGTCAAGGCTACTAGAATACTTTTCAACAGTATTCCCTCTTTTGGTGAAGAAGGCTTGCTCCATCCCATGATATCATGTCCAAACTCTTCCTTGGGAGTCATGTCCCACATTGTCATGGAGATTTATATCCCTGAGATTCATGTCCCACCTAGGAGGGAGGGCAGTAAGTTCACCTGCTGAGTTGGCTTAGAGAGAGAAGTCACATTTGAATAACAAAATAAATTCCCTGGGGATAATTCTTAGGCTTAATGATAAGTAGACTTAGCTTCTCATTTGAAGGAATAAGTTTCATAGGAGTGAGACCCAAGATCAAGGGCTTAGCCTATTAAAGTCTCTCCAATGTTTGTGAAAATATCAGAAATTCCCCAACTGGGGAAGTTGAATATTTCCTTCTTTCTTCCCAGCACCACAAGTGAACTTTTCAAATAATTTTTAATTTTTGGCAGCTTACTCTGGCATGTACTAGGGCATCACTCCAACCTGTACAAACCAACAAGATCTCACTTTCTTTTTGATATTTCAAGTAATTATGATGTTCAGATAAACTGACCATACAACTTAAATTAGATATTGTACTGCCAAAAATATAAATTTTTCATCAAATAAGCATATCTTCCTTTGATCTCACATGGAAGTTGAAGTTTTAAAATATAGACCATATGATTCTTTACCCTATATTCTGATTTACCTTAGTCCTATGCAGATCAACTTCATTCATATCTCTTATTGAAGGCTGATCACTTTTTTTTTTTAACATTTTAAACAGTTGCTGTATGGAGTAATGTTGATTTTCATAGCTTCAGATTTCCAACTCTGAGTCTCAGGTGTCACCCCAATACCTGAAGTTTCAGGGAACAATCAGATTATACACAAGTAGCTCAGATTCTCAGAATTTAGGAATAGCAGTTAAAATTATGGATGGATTGACTACTGTTGTAAGAATTTACAATCTAGGTATCTTTAAACAGACCTTAACCTGGAAACATATGCTCATGATTTCAATTCTCTATGTTTGCATATTATAGTTAGTCTATATGAGTGAAGCATGATAATATTTATCTTTTTGCTTCTGGATTACTTCATTCAACATAATGTCCTCAAGATTTATTCATATAGCTGCATGTTTCCCAACTTCATTCCTTCTTTTTAAAATATTTTTATTGAGAAATATCCACATACATACAGTCCAAACGTATACAATCAATGACTCATCACACAGTTGTGTATTCTTCACCATGGTTATTTTAAGAACATTTGCATCACTTCAGAAAAATAAAGAGAAAAAAAGAACTTATGCATCCCATACAACTTACCTCTCCCTCTCATTGACTTACAATATTTCAACCTACCCAACTTTTACTCTTTATCTCTCCCTATTTTTTGTTTATTTTTATCCTTATTTATTTTTCTTTTTTTTTTACTCATCTGTCCATGGATAAAAGGAGCATCAGACAAGAGGTTTTCACAATTACATAATAACTTTGTAAAAGCTATATAGGTATACAATCTTCTTCAAGAATCAAGGTTACTGGAACACAGTGCAACAGTTTCTGGTACACCCTTCTAGCTACTCCAATGCACCATAAACTACAAAGATATCTATCTATCTATCTACCTATGTATTTAGAGGTACCTAGATTGTAAGTTTTTATAGTAGTCAATCCATCCATAATTTTAACTATTATTCCTAAATTCTGAGAATCTGAGCTACTTGTGTATATACATATCTTTGTAGATATATATAATGTAGATATATATTTGTGTGTATATAATATATATATATAATTTGTGTATATATTATATATATAATATATATATAATTTGTGTGTATATTATATATATATATAATGCATAAGAATAACCCCCAGGTTAAACTCTAGACTCTGAAATCTTTCAGCCACTGAAACTTTATTTTGTCTCATTTATCTCTTCTTCCATTTGGTCAAGAAGGTTTTCTCATTATGATGATGCTGGCTTCCAGCTCCTCCCCATAATTCAGGTCATATATTGCCAGAGAGATTTACATCTTTGGAATTCATGTCCCATGTAGTGGGGAGAGCAGTGAGTTCACCTGCCAAGTTGACTTAGAGAAAGAAGAGCTACATCTGAGCAACAAAAGTGGCTCTCTGGGGATGATTCTTAGACATAATTATCAACTGGCTTAGCCTCTCCTTTGCAGGAGCAATCTTCATGAGACAAGCCCTAAGATTGAAGGCGCATACTATTGAATTTGTTGTCCCCACTGCTTGTGAAACTATCAGGAATTATGCAGATAGGGAAGTTGAATATTTCCTCCATTCACCCTTGCCCCTCGAGGGAAGCAAATACTTTGTTATTCTCTGCTCAAATTATTCTGGGATATATAGGGGCATAACACTAATCTGTACAAGTAAACAATATTTCACACCCTATTCAAAGTTCCATGTAATTATGGTGTTTAAGAAAACTGATTGCACAAGTTAAATTAATGTGCCACCCAAAATATAAATTTTGTACCAAATAAACATCTCTTCCTTTGATCTCACACAGAGGTTGAAGTTTGAAAATATGGGACATATCATCCTTTGCCCTGTATTCTGGTTTACATTTGTCCTATCCAGATCAGCTTCATTCATATCTCTAGAGGAAGTCTGATCATGTTTTCAGCTTTTTAAATGGTGCCTGTAAAGGGGAAAGCTGACTTTCATAACTTCAGTGCACTAACTCTGAGTCTCAGGTGTAACAAAAATACCTGAAGTTTCAGAGAATGACCAGATTATGTACAAATAGCTCAGTATCTCAGAATTTAGAAATATCAGTTACCACTCCTGTACGTATGTGACTGCTGTAAAAGCTTGCAATCTAGGACCCTTTTCAATAGGCCCCAATCTAATAACCCATGTTCTCAACTTCAGTTCTAGTTTGTATATAAGGCATGATAATATTTGCCTTTTTGTTTCTGTGATTTCATTCAACACACTGTCCTTAATGTTCATTCACCTAGTTGCATGCTGCACAAATTCATTACTTCTTGCAGCCACTCAGGAGTCCATTATATGTATGCACTACAGTTCCATCTCCATTCCTCAGTTGATGTGCCTATAGGCCATGCTTATCCATTGCAAATCACAAATTCTTCCACCACAATCACCAGTTTGCAAATTTCCACCAGTGGCCCCACTCTCAGTTCCTCCAAGTATACATCTAGCAACAGGATTTCAGGAACACATGGCAAGCACACTCAGCCTCCTGTGGAAACCCCACACTGCCCTCTGGAAGGGGCTGTGACTCTCAGCTTCCCTACCAACAGTGAAAAGGTCCATCTCTTTCTCTACATTTTCTCCCAGTACTTGTATCTGTCTGTTCTTTTTTAAACTGTTCTATTCATGCATGAAACAATCCAAAATAAGGAAAAAGTCTATGGTTTCTGGTGTAATCTCACAGCACACCTTCACCACCACAATCTATATGAGAAATGTGCCTTTTTTGACCCAAAGTTTTCTATACCCCTCCCCCATATACCCCACTTATTGGCATTTAGTTTTGGTATATTGCCTTCATTATATTCAATGGAAGCATATTACAATGTTAATGTTAACTGTAGGCCCTGGTATGCATTGATTGTGCGTTTTCCTGTACCCCATCCCATTTTCAACACCTTGTAAAGTTGGAATTCATTTGTTCTCCTTCATGCAATAACATTCTTGCATGTGAACAGTTAATTATCCACTTGAGGCATTATTAAGTTATGCCATCTCTGTTTTATACTCTATCTTTTCTTCTGTTGTCATATATGGCAATAGCCATCCTCTCTCAACTATACCCACAATTGGCTTCATTCAGGGTTCATATATTACTGTGCTACCCTCTGATAGTATTGTGCTATTCATTTCTGGATGTTTATAATCAATCCTATTGAGCAATCTGTACTTTTTCAGCACCAAATGACCAATCTCTATCATCTTTCTATCTCCTGATAACCTGTGTTTTTAACTTTAATTCTCAAAGTTCACTAATTAATCATAGTTCATATTAGTGGGAGTATATAACATTTGTCCTTTTGTTTCTGACTAATTTCACTCAGCATAATGTCCTGTATTTTCATCCACATTGTTACATGCTTCATGACTTTATTCTATCCAACAAGCTGCATAATATTTCATTGTATGCATATACCACAGATTGTTTAGGCACTTATCCATTAATGGACATTTGGGCTGTTTCCATCTCTTAGAAATCATAAATAATGCTGCTATAAACATTGATGTGCAAATGCCATTTGTGTCCTTGCCTTCAGTTCCTCTGAATATATACCTAGTACTGGGATTGCTGGATCATATGGCAATTCTAAATTTAGATTCCAGAGTGGCTACAATCTGCCTCCCAGAGCAGTTGCACCATTCTATTTTCCCACCAACACTGAATAAGCATGCCTTTTTCTCTTCATCTTCTCCAAAGCTGTTGTTATCTATATTTACCTATCTATCTATCTATCTATCTATCTATCTATCTATCTATCTATCTATCTATCTATCTATCTATCTATAATGACCATTCTAGTAGGTATGAGATGTTACCTCATTGTGGTTTTGATACACATTTCCTTAATACCCAGTGAAATTGAGATTCTCCTCATATGCCTTTTAACCACTTACATTTCCTCTTCTGAGAAGTATCTGTTCATATCTTTTGCACATTCTCTAATCAAGTTGTTTGTCTTTTTAATGTTGAGTTGTAGAATCTCATTATATATTCTGGTTATTAAGCCCTTATCTGATATGTGGTTTCCAAATATTGTCTCCCATTGTGAAGACTGCCTTTTTACTTTTCAGACAAAATTATTTGATTCTCAAAAGTACTTAACTTTGAGGGGATCCCATTTATCTATTTCTTTTTTAACTGCTCATGATTTTGGTGTAATGTCTAGGAAACTACCTCCTATCACCAAATATATAAAATATTTATTTATGTTTTATTCTAAAAGTTTTGTGGTCTTAGCTCTAATGCTTGAGTCTTTGATCCATTTTGACTGAAGTTTTGTATAAGATATGAGATATTTGTCTTCTTTCCTTCTTTTGCTTATGGATCTCCAGTTCTCCAACACAATTTACTGAAAAGGCTCCTCTATCCCAATTGAGTTGGCTTGACCACCTTATCAAAAATCAATTATCTGTAGATGAGATGATCTATTCCACTTGTCAGTATATCTATCTTTATCCCAGCACCAAGCTGTTTTGACCACTGTAGCTTTGCACCATGCTTTAAGTCAGGTAGTGTGAGACCTCCCATTTCATTTTCTTTCACAAATTTTTTTTTTTAGCTATTCAGGGCACCCAGCCATTCAAAATAAATTCCATTATTTTTTTTTTCTGAAAAGTAAGTTTCTGGGATATTGTATTGAAACTATAAATCGATTTGAGTATAATTGACATCTTAACTGTATTTAGTCTTCCAATCCATGAACATGGTATGCCCTAACATTTACTCAGGCCTTCCATTATTTCTTTTAGGAATTTATTGTAGTTTTCTGCACACCAGTCTTTGTATTTTTGCTTAAATTTATTCCTAAATACTTTATTCTTTTGGTTGCTATTGTAAATTGATTTTTTTCTGTATTTCCCCTCAGATTGCCCATTACTAGTGTATAGAAACACTATTGATTTTGGGGTGTTGGTATTGTACCCTGCCACTTTGCTGTATACATGTGTTAGCTATAGCAGCTTTGCTTTACATTTTGGGGGGATTTTTTAAATGTAGTATCATGTTGTGTGCAAACAATGAGAGTTTTATTCCTTCTTTTCCAATTTGGATGCCTTTTATTTCTTTTCCAAATCTAATTGCTCTTGCTAAAACTTCCAGAATAATGTTTAATAACAATGGTGACAGTGGACAACCTTGCCTTGTTTCTGTTCTTAGAGGAAAAGTTTTCAGTCTTCCCCATTGAGGATGATGTTAGCTGTGAGTTTTTCACTTATTTCCTTTATCGTGTCAAAGAGGTTCCCTTCTATTTTTATCCTTTGAATTGTTTTCATCAAGAAAGAATATTAAATTTTGTCAAATACCTTTTCTACATCAATCAAGATGATTATGTAGATTTTTTCCTTTGATTTATTGATGTGGTATATTACATTAATTGGTTTTCTCTTGTTGAACCACTCTTGCATACCTGGAATAAAAACGACTTGGTCATGCCATGTAATTCTTTTAATGTGCTGCTGGATTCCATTTGTGAGTATTTTCTTGAAGATTTTTGCATCTATATTCATTAAAAACATTTTTCTATAATTTTATTTTCTTGTGGTTTCTTTGGTTTTGGCATTAGAGTGATTTTGGCTTTATAGGATGAGTTAGGTAGCTTTCCTCCTCTTCAATTGTTTTTGAAGAGTTTGGGCAGGATTGGTAATAATTATTTCTTGAATTTTTGGTTGAATTCATAACTAAAGCCACTGGCCCTGGACTTTTCGCACTTTTGGATGATTAATTCAACCACTTTGCTTTATATATATATATATGGGCAAGCACTGGGAACCAAACCTGGGTCTCCAGTATGGCAGCCAAGAACTCTGCCTGCTGAGCCACAATTGCACCTCAGTCACTTTACTTTTGATTGATTTGTTAGGTCATCTATTTCTTCTCAAATCAATTTTGTTTGCTCATGCTTTTCTAAGAAATTGTCCATTTCATCTATACTGTCTAGTTTATTAGCTTATTATTGCTCATAGCATCTTCTCATTTCACGTTTACTTCTGCAGGGTCAGTAGGTATTTCCCCTCTCCTATTTCTGCTTTTGTTTATTTACATTCTCTTTCTTTTGTCAGCCTAGCTAGGTTCAATCAATTTCATTGATTTTCTCAAAAGACCCCTTTTCTGGTTTTGTAGGTTTTTTCTATTTATTTCATATTTTCAATATCATTTTTTTTTGGCTCTGATCTTCATTTCTTTCCTTCTGTTTAATTTGAGGGTTAGTTTGCTGTTCTTTCTCTAGCTCTTCCAGATGAACAGCTATTTCCTTGATTATTGCCCTTCTTTTTTAATATAGGCTTTTAAAGCAATAAATTGTCCTCATAGCAATGACTTTCCTGCACTCTGTAAGTTTTTATATGTTGTGTTTTCATTTTAATTTGCCTCAAGGTATTTATCTTGTAATTTCTTCCTTGACTTGCTGGTTGTTTTAGAATGTGTTGTTTAGCTCCTGAGTGTTTTTTAATTTTCTGGACCTCTGCCAGTTATTGATTTCCAATTTCACTCCATTATGATCTGGGAATGTGCTTTGAATAATGTCAGTGTTTTTAAATTTATTGAGGCTTGCTTTCTGACCTAGCATGTAGTCCTTCCTTGAGAATGACCCATGAGCACTTGAGAAATATGTGTATCTTGCCGTTGCGTGTATAATGATCTGAAATGTCTATTATGTCTACGTAATTAATTCTATCATTCAAAATCTCTGTTTCCTTATTGATCCTCAGTTTATGTGTTCTATCTACTGATGAGAGCGGTGTATTGAAATTTCCCACTGTTATTGTAGATGCATCTACTTCTTCCTTCAGTGTTTTCAGTATTTGCCTCCTGTATTTTTGGACACTCTGGCTCACTGCACAAATATTTATGATTGTTTTACCTTCATTATGGATCATTCCTTTTATTACAATGTAGGGTCCTTCTTTGTCTCTTTTAATTGTTTTACATTTGAAGTCTAATTTGTCAGATATTACTATACCTACCCATGTTTTCTTCTAGTTGTTATTTGCATGAGATATCTTTTCCAGACTTTCACTTTCAGTCTGATTTTGCCCTTGGTCTAATGGAAGTCCTTTATAGACAGTATACAGGTGAGTGTTTCCTTTATTTTTTTGGGGGGGTGCATGGTCTGGGCATCCAACCCGGGTCTCCTGCATGAAAGGTGGACATTATAACCACTGAATTACCCATGCACCCAAGTGTTACTTTTTAATCCATTCTGTCAGTCTTTGTCTTTTGATTGGTAGTTTAATCCATTAACATTTAATGTTATTACTCTAAATGCAGTACTTTCTTCTACCATTTTATCCTTTGAATTTCATATGTCATATATATTTTTTCTCTCTCTGTTCACCTTTACTGCTAGTCTTCATTCCTACACTCATCTCAGATCCTCTCTCTTATCTTTTCCTATCTGCTTGTAGTGTTCCATTTAGTATTTGTTGTACAACCAGCCTCTTAGTCACAAATTCTCTCAGTGACTGTTTGTTTGAAAATATTTTAAACTGCCTCTTTTATGAAGGACAGTTTTCTTGAATGCAGAATTCTTGGTTGGCAGTTTTTCTCTATCAGAACCTTAAATCTGTTATACCACTGCCTACTTTCATCCCTGATTTCTGCATATAGTTATATAGAGTTTCCCTTGTGTGTGATGGACTGCTTTTCTCTTACTGCTTTCAGAATTATCTCTTTGGTTTTGATATTTGACAATCTGATTTGCAATTCTCTTGGAGTAATTCTATTCATATCTGTTCTGTTTGCATACACTGCACTTCTTGGATCTATAATTTCATGTCTTTCATAAGAGAAGGGATATTTTCAGTGATTGTTTCCTCCATTAAACTGTCTGTCCTTTTTCCCTTCCCTTCTTTGTCTGGAACACCTATATAACACATATATTCAGGTACTTCATGTTGTCATCCAATTCCCTGAGACCCTGCTCATATTATTCCATTCTTTCCCATATTTGTTCTTTTGTGTATAGGATTTCAGCTGCCCTGTGTTTAAGTTCACAGCCCTTTCTTCTGTCTCTTCAGAGCTGTTTCTGTAAATTTCCATTGCATTCTTCATCTCTTCTATTGTGCCTTTCATACCCATACATTCTGCCATTTGTTTTTTTCAAACTTTTGAGTTCTTTATGTTTACCCAATGTCTTCTTTATAGACTTCATCTCTTTTGCCATGTGTTTCCTCAAGTTCTTGATTTGATTTTTGATGTGATTTTGCATATCTGTTTGAAAATCCATAGTTAGCTGTTTCAATTCCTTTTATCTCATTTCAAATGTTCAGTTGTTCCTCTGACAGGGTCATATCTTCTATTTTCCTAGTATAACATCATTTTTTCTTGTTGTTTAGGAATTTGAATTCCTTAATTAGTTTATTCTTGAGGTTGTTTTCACTCTTTTTACCAAGGGTTTTCTTATTAGTTAAGTTTATTTTCTACCAGCTCTTTGGCATTCAATTCAACTTAGTCTAGACCTCTCATATAGCTTCTGTTTAACTGATTAGAATTTTTCAGCTTTTGTTTTTCTGGTTCTTGCCCTACCTATATGTAACCATTTTTTGAGGATGGTCTTCTCAGATGGTATCAACCCAGTAAGAATTCCCAAGACCAGTCAGGCCCTCATCTCAGGAAGAGAGTATAATCAATATCAAGTTTTCTTGAGGGTGAGGCCCAGCACATTGTCAGGCTTTCCTTTGAAGCTGCTAAGCTCTGATTTTCCTAACTTTTCCAGTGGATGACATTTGTCAGCCTGCAGCTTCCCACCAGTGCAGAGTAATGCAGTGCCTTTTCTTCTTAGCAACCTCTCCCTGTCAGGGGCATGGTTGAGACAGAGGCTGAGGTAGTAGGTGAGCTTTGATTGCTTCTGTTTTCAAGTTCCAAGAGGGTGTGCCAGTTTGAAAGAATTTATGTACTCTATAAAAACTATATTTTAATCCTAATCAATCTTGTGGAAACAACCATATCTTTTAATCCACAGAGATGTGACTTATCCAATTGTGGGTATTAGCTTTTGAATAGAGCTAATTGCATCCATTCCACATGGGTCTTGATTAGGTTGCTGGAATCCTTTAAAAGAGGAAGTATTTTGGAGTGACACCCTTTATAAATAATGAAAGAGTCATGAGGCAGAGTCCACCAGTCAGTGACTTTTGGAGATGAGGAAGTAGAATGCCCCGAGAGAGCTTCATGAAAAAAGAGGCCTGGAGAGAAAGCTAGCAGATGCCACCATGTTCACTACTTGTCTTTCCAGTTAAAAGAGAAACCCTGAACTCATTAGCTTTTTTTGAGTGAAGATAATCTCTTGGTGTTGCTGAATTAATCTGGACATTTTTGAAGACTTGCTTTAATTTGGAGATTTTCATGACCTTAGAACTGTAAACTTGCAAGTTAACAAATTCTCTTTTAAAAGACATTCCATTTCTGGTGTACTGCATTCTAGCAGCTTGCAAACTAGAACAGAGGTCTACCATCTGAGTTGGGCCACATTTCCTTTTCTTGGGGAAGATACAACCCACAGGGAATTATCTCCCTCATTTAATTCATTAGTTTGTCTGTCAGATCTATCTTAACTCAGTCCTTGCCTAGGTTGTATTGACAATTGAGAATGCTTTCAGCTTTCTCTAATGAGCTACTTGGAATAGTTTAAAATAAAATAAAATAAATCCCTTTTCAGAATCAGTCTCTGGTCACCACATTTCCAGTACTCTATGCTCAGTTAACTCCAAAATTCTCTGTCTTTATTCTATTTTATTTAACTTTGCTTCATTTTTTAATGTCAGACTGCCTCTTCTCTGCTGGGATTAATGGCTCAAATGGAGCATGGCTGAGCTACCTTCCCTTAAGTGGTTCACAGTAGAAACTACTTAAAGATATACCCTTTAGGAAATTATCCCCATTCACCTGGCTAGTTACGTCTCTCTCAGACATGTCTTAATTCAACCCTTGCTTGGGGCTGTACTGAAGCCTGACAATACCCCTAGTTTTATCTAATGAGCTGTAAGAAATTAAAAAAAAGAGAGAGAAGGAAAAAAAGTCTTTTCAGACTGGACTCCCGACCTCCAGTTTACCAATCAAGAACCACAACTGGATATGATTCTATATATCCCCAGGTTCTATATAACCCCTTTTCTCAGGGTCCAGCCCTTTCCCAGTGTTTTGTGTTTGTCCAGCTCAGAAACTGCTATTGCTTTTTTCCCCACTTATCCCACCCTTTTCTGCTGGGTCAAAAATGCCCAGTTCCTTTAGGGCTTACTCCAGGTTTATTTATGCTCAGGGTATATTTTCAGGAGTCCGGATTTGTGAATTAATACCAAAGTTGGAGCTTGGTTGACCTACATTCCTTGCTTCTGGTAGAGTCTGCTTCTTTTTCCTTTGGGGAACCAGTCTGCTGTGTCCTTGGGCACACAGGCACCAGACCCCATGGCTTGGGAGAGTTTCAGCTCTGTATGGCATCTCAGCCATTCCACCAGTTACATATTCATGTATGATGTGTGTCTTGTCACTGAAGTCCCTCAAATAGTTTTTCCATACAGTTCTTTGCTATTTACTGGCCTCCCTAGAGGACAAACTAAATCCCACACCTCACTATGCCACCATCTTGCTCCACCTTTCTAGTATTTTATTAGAGGTATTTGCATTTATGTTTGTGAGCTATTTTGCACTATAGTTTTATTTTCTTGTTATATCTTTATCTTTCTTTGTTTTATTGTCATTTGTGTGATATTGCCTTATAAAATGAGTTGTGAACTATGTATGTGGGTTTGGGTATGCATATATATATATATATAGCTTCAGAACAGTGTTCAACATTTTAGAAATTCACTATTT
>PVIY010044284.1:0-19793 GCA_004026745.1 Myrmecophaga tridactyla
GCTTTCCCAGAGCTGTGGACCTGACCGATGTGGGTGTATGCATGTGGGCGGGTCTTCAGGGACTGAATACTGATGTACATGTGAGCAGACCTCAAGGAGGGTAGGGCAGGTTTGTGAGACTGTAGGTGCTGGGGGCGGGTGTGGCTGGGCAAGAAGGTGAGTGCTGGCAGCCTGGATGTGCAGGAGACTGCCTGCAGGGGTCAGCGAGGGGAAGGTGGGGGTTCAGAGGCTGGATGCAGGTGTATGGATCTGGGAGGGGCAAGGCAAGACTGTGTATCTGTGTGGGAGAGGTGAGGCAAGCTGGGGCAGGCATGTGTGCATGTGTGGGGCAGGGGCGTAGGGCCAGGATGCTTGGAGCATGGAGAGGGGGGTGTAGATGTAGGTGACTGGGTTCAGGTGAGTCTGGTGTGGGGGAATTGAGAGTTGGTGGCAGCATTCAAAGTGATGATAACGCATTCAAGGAAAATGACTTGGCTTACTTCCTTCTCCCTGTCTCCCTGTCTGTGTACTGCTGAAGGCTTGGGCTTCTATTTCAAAAGGGTTGCTTAGGCTATTTGCACTAACTGAATGGTCTCCATTTCTCTGCATTTCTTCAGCTTTTGCAACCAGAACCTCCTTCTGTGGTGTAGAAGACCCTCTCAGGTCACTTATATCCAGGAATTAATGTCCAGTTGACTTCCCATCACTTCTCTAGCTGTTCCTTGAAGCAGGTGTGAACACAACCTATCCTATTCTGGCATATTCCTGGAACTCCTAGGTCCTCTTTTTAAGCCGTCATTAATTCAGAATAAGATCCACTCTCATTCATTTGCCCACACCTTAATGAAAAATAACATCAAGAGGTCCTGTTTATAATGGATGCACACCCAGTGGTTCAAATAGACATAAAATCACATTATGAACTCAAAATTTCCTTGGCTGAGCTGAAGCACTTCTTCATTATTGCCATCTTTAGTTATAATTCTTTCATTTTTAGTCGTCTCTACTTTGAACCAATGAGCTATCTTGATTAGAGGCTCTCTAATCCCGTTATGTTGAAGCAGTCATCAAGTTATAGTGGTCTGTTCTCCAAGTGTCCCTAATATCTGTTTCCTCTTAGTCATCTTCCTTTAGGCAATCTGAATCTTTATCCGGCAAATTTTTTGAATATTGCTATAAGTGCCTAAATATTTTTTCCTTTGCATAGTTATTTTTCTTCCACTTTGAAAAAATACATATTTACTTAAGAAGTCTCTTTTAGCACAGTAAGCCTAAAAGGAATTCATAATTTAATGAAAAGCTTAATTCATTACCTCAACATTTCATTGAATCATCCAGACCAATCTACTTGAATTATCAGCATTGGGTGTCAATTTTCCTACTTAACATTCAACAAAGCCTACTTGGGCGTGCCCTACAGGATATTAAATGAAATAAGCTAGATATAATGAGCCTGTCAAATGTTTTCCTTTAAAGTTTAGACACAACTCCTCTATTCATCTTTTATTTTTTAAAAGTAAGTATGTTAAAAGAGTTCAATGCAATGAGGTTAAAAAATGCAATTGAAACTGTTTTACCAAAATATACTCGCTACCTTAGGTAAGTTTCCATTTCTATATTCAAAAATACTGATCCTTAAAAATAGTCCTGATTTTTAGATACGGTGAACTTGAGTAATAATTATAATGACAAAAGCTAGCATTTACTGAGTGCTTGCTATATGCCAGGTACTGATCTATATATTCCACATGAATTTTCTCTTTTGATTTCTGCAAAAACTCTTTGATGGTAAGTTCTATTATTATTCTGTTTTAGCAATGAGGAAATGAAAGACTAGTTAACTTGGCCAACTTCATAGACTAGGAACTAGGAAGTGCTGGCATTGAACTTAGAAAACAGGCATACTGAACATATTGTTTTACTAAAAACACATGTTGGGAAACTGTGTCATATCCCCTACAGAGCCATGTTCTAGTCCTAACCCCCAGTCCTGTAAGTGTGAAGACATTTGTAAATAAAAACTTTGAAGAAGTTATTTGGTAAGGTGTGGCCAACATAAATGAGGACAAGCCTTAATCCAATATGACTGACCTCCATATGTGCAAAAGAAATCGGATATGGAAATAGAAGCCAGAAGTAGAAGTCAGAGAAACAGACGGTGACATGTGATAGAGGCAGCGGTCAAGCCAGAGCTAGAATGCTACAGACTCTGGGAAAAAGCATGGCCTTATGATTCCTCAATTTTGGACTTCTAGTATCCAAAACCAAAAAAATAAATACCTATTATTTAAGCCAAACCATTGTGTGGTATTTGTTCTAGGAGTTCTGGCAAACTAAGAGACTAATAAAATATATTCTTTACCTTTTCTTAAGATTGTTTTAATTAAGAACCAATGACCAAGATTAATTATGTTCTCCAAACACATTTTATAGAGAGCATTAGTAGCTTCCTGTCTTAGTTTCCTAGAGCTACCATAACTAAGTACCATAAACCAGGCAGTTCAAAACATCAGAAATTTATTGTCTGATGGTTGTGGAAGCTAGAAATCTGTCATCAGAGTGTCAGCAGAGCCATGCTTACCCTTAAGTTTATTGGGAAAAATCTGTTCTATATTTCTCTCTTGAATTCATGCAGTGGCTTATGGGCAACCCGTGACATTCACTACCTCAGTCATCACGTGACATTTTCCCTTGTGACTGTGTGTATCCAATTCTCCCCTCATGTTAAATAACATATCTTCAAAGACTCTATTACCAAGCAAGGTTCCATTTGTCAGACTGGGGGCTTGAAAATGTCTTTCTGAGGACCACATATCAACCTCGTGTTATTTTCACTCCTATAGATGCATAAATCTTAACTCCAGAGTATGTATTTGGGCTTCAGGTACCTATGTTTTTTTTTTTTTTTTTTTTTTTTTAACATGGGCAGACATCGGGAATCGAACCCGGGTCCTCGGGCATGGCAGGCAAGCATTCTTACCTGCTGAGCCTACCTATGTTTTCATATCTTTGAAAGTTATGTTTTCCTATAAAATAGTTACCCTTCCTCTGGTCTCTATATTTTCGTAACCTAATCTGTGTACTGCTACTGATGTACCCCAATTAAATTTATTGATTTAATTATGGGAAGCCTTTCTTTACCTCTCAGTAAGTTGATTAAGCCTGTCAGACAAGTTCTGTCCCCAACATCCCCAATTAACTTCTTGCACAATATTTGGAAATGCCCTTTATCAGGTATGATGACATTTAACTTATTATATTTTAAGTACACTTCGAACCCTTGTCTAATTAAGATAAAGAGTTCAACTTTAAAACTTTAGTTGCAGCATCATTTATAAAATATCTCAAGCTATGATTTAATCTTTATGAATCAAAAGAAACAGAGGCTCAACCTTTCCTTTTTCTTATCAAAGGTCAATAGATCTCCACCTTATTTTGTAAAAGAATTACACTAAAAAATATCTTTAACGCTTTTAGGATAGTCAAATATAGAGAAAGTACAGAAAGTAGCATAATGACTTCATTTTCAAGAAAAATCAACCTATGGCAAGCTTTCTTCCCTTCTCCTGGGTTATTTCAAAGCAGGGGTTATCATATAATTTCATTCTTAAATATTTTGCATTTTACCTCTAAATTGCAAATGCTCTGTATTATGATACAGATTAGTATAAGTAGGTATCTAAATAAATTAATAATTGTTTATTTTAATACATACAGCCAGCATTAAGCTTTCCACATTTTCTTAGAAATTTTAACATTGTTTTGCAACCTTGCCATCATATTCAATACTTTTTACATATTATATTTTCTATTTTAAATGCACATATTTGAAATGAAATATTATATTTATGTCTTTTAATGCAAATCCTTAAAAAATAAATCATACTCTATGTAGTTAAACATTCTTATAATTATTTCATTTTACAGCACAAAATGAATATTTTCATGTTATTAAATATTAATTATAAACATGATTTTTATTTTTGGCCAAATCTTCCATCTTGTAGTTATCCGCATGATATAGCTAACCATTTATCTAAAGGACACTGTTAAAGTCCTATTGGACTCTCTCTCTCTTCATAAGACTGTAATGAAAATTCTTTTAATTTTCTCTGATTATTTTCTTAGAATGAATTCCTAGAGGTGGAATTACAAGTACTATATTTGCAAATTTTCAATCTTTAAGGCAGACAGCAATGTTTGAAAAGTATTTTTTACTATGTGTGCATCTCTTGCAAGTTTTACTTTCCATCCTACACAAGGACTTAATTCTGTCAAGTTCTCTACTTCTCTTCTTCTAGTTTCCATTGACATAGTCATCATTTCTTTCTAAGGCCTCACTAGAAGCACACTTAGCATCCATATTTCCTTTGTTTATCAGGGTTCTAGTTTGATTTTATTAAGACACACTGATTATGTTTATATATTTTCAAAGATCTTCTTAGAAATGAGGTACAGTCTCAGGACCAGGGTTTAAGATTTTAATATGTTTTTGTGAGGAGCCTGTTAATCCATAACAGTAATTTAGGTATCATTCCTATTTTTGTAGTTATTTAGATGTCTGTCTATTCCATGGAATGAAATATTAATTGACAGTAGGGATCATAGTTTAGATGCCAACAATGCCTATCACTGTGCCTTAAACATATTCTATATTTAAATGAATCTTAGAACATTATCTGAAGACATAATTTAGGGATAAGTAAAGATATATACCTGTTAATTAAACTATAACACATTGTTGATTAAGAGATGCAATAATGATAAAAATGAACATCTTAAAATTAATTAAATATGGTAACAGGCCTTTGATTCATATTTTGGAGATAATGACCCACAGTGATTAAAAGTGAGTGCTGGAGAGACAAATTTCTAGAATGGCAAAGTGAGAAGAACATTGAACTCTCTTCTCTTGCCCTTATGATTCAATAGCAGATCTGCTCTGGGAAGACAGCCAAAAGGCCTAGAACTTCTTTCTTCCTGCAGCTTCCACTAAAATCTTCCACTCATTAGGTAGAGAACTTTAAGGCCCATTTTGATCATACCCCAGTTTGCTCATAGGGCTAAGCTCCATGCTGAGTGGGGCTAATCAACAAGACTAGGGACTATCACTTACCCAAGTATCCTCTTATAGACTAATAGTGTCACTTCAGGAGAAGCAGACATCTGTTCCCACACCTGTCTCTGTTCAGTATAGTGGGAGGTCTGCCAACGGGAAGAGGCAGGTCTTGGAAGCAAACATTAAAGGCAAAAAGCACCACAATTCTCCCTGAGAGCATGGAGTTTGAAGAGTGCTGTATCTAAAGGCATAGTCAAGTATAAAAATGCAAACTTTAGTGCTAATAAATTTAGAGGAAAGTCACGGCTCCATAATATAAATACAAGAAAAACAACAGAGCACTGAGAAACTTCACACAGAAAATCAAGGAAAGAAAGCCAAGGAGAGTTGTCCTGGGATCAGTCAATCATAAGGTGGAGGAAAGCCATCCATGGACTCATTCTGAGGCAATCAGTAGGGCAAATGCTTTTTTGAAAACATCCCCCAAGCTTGTATATGATAAAAGTGGGTATTTAACTGAAGACACTTCTAATCAAAGGTAGAAGTAACAGTTTTTTTTTTCTCTTCACTGCATAGTAAACTGTGAGCGAAGGAGATCAACAGAGGAGTGAACTGTTAAAATAAAAGGAGCATGCATTTGATGATTTGGAAAATCATCAGACTATCTAGATAGCATACTCTAAATTATGGCCAGAAATAACCCTAACTGGGTCTACCCTGACTTGCTAGTAAGTGGAAAGACAACCAATGTGCCAGCTTGAAAGGATTTATGTATTTCAGAGAAGCCATGTTTTAATCCTAATCAGTCCTGTGAGAACAATAGCTTCTTCTAATCCCTATTCAGCACTATAGATTGGAAACTTGATTAGGTCATCTCTAGAGAGAAGTGACTCAATTGTGGGTATTAACCTTGATTAGATGGAGAAGTGACTCTACCCATCCGGGTGGGTCTTGATTAGTTTACTGGAATCCTGTAAAAGAGAGACGTTTTTGGAGAGAATGCTCTTTGAGAATGACTAGAACACCATGGAAGAACTGAGCAGAGCCATGATGCCATGAGTACCAGAATCACCAGCCAGTGATCTTTGGAGATTGTGAAAGAGCAGAGAAGGATGACAGAATGATTAGACAGAATGATTACAACCATGAAACAAAGTCCACCAGCCAGTGACCAGAGATGAAGGAGAATGCCCCTGGGGAGCTTCATGAAGCAACAGGCATGGAGAGGAAAGCTATAAGATGTTGCCATGTTCATCATGTGCCTTTCCAGCTGAGAGAAAAACCCTGAACATCATCAGCCTTCTCAAACCAAGGTATCTTTCCCTGGATGCCTTAGATTGGACATTTCTATAGACTTGCTTTAATTGGGACATTTTCATCACCTTAGAACTATAAACTGGTAACTTGTTAAATTTCCCTTTGGAAAAAGCCATTCCATTTCTGGTGTATTGCATTCTACCAACTAGCAGACTAGAACAGGGTTTGATACCAGAGGAGTGGAGTGCTGTTGTGGTTTGCAAGTACCAAATATGTTGGAACAGCATTTTAAATGGATAAGGGGAAGACTTTGGAGGACTTGTGAGGCGCTTGATAGAGAAGGTCTAGAATGCTTTGAAGAGACTGTTGGTAGAAATGTGGGCTCTTAAGATACCTCTGATAAGGCCTTAGACAACAGTGAGGTATGTGTTATTACAAACTGGAAGGAAGGCAATCTTTGTTTTAAAATGGCAGATAATCTGGCAAAATTGACTAGTGGCTTTGTCTGGAAGGCAGATTTTAAAAGCCATAAACTTGGATATTTAGCAGAAGAGATTTCCAAATTAAATGTGAAAAGTGCAGCCTGGTTTCTCCTCACAGCTTATAGTGAAATACGACAGGAAAGAGATAAGCTGAGAACTGAACTCTTGGGTACAAAGAAACCAGAAACTGATGTTTTAGAAAACTCTGAGCTTCCAGGAAGGGAGATCCCAGAGAATAGTACCCCACATGAGGATTTAACCAAATGTGGAACCAGTCAGCCATTTCAGAGAAAGCCAGGATGAGACATGGAGTTCTCCAGGATGGATTTATGGAAATTCTTTATGTCTGATGGGCATGATTCAAGGAAGAATAACTTCAGAGGCAAAACCATGGAGGCTAGGGTCTGAAGTCAAGAAACCTTTGGCCAGGAGAGTGGACCCACCCATGGAGAAGGTGAGTTTGTCCCAAAGGCAGAGGATTGGCTTTGTACCCCATTGTAGTGGAATAATCATGCTGCCTTAGAATTTGGAAAAGGTGAAACATATTCTCTGGGGGTTGGTGAGAGCCTGGATGCCATCACATGGTGAGGTTGAGCATGTGCCCTGGAGATGGCAGAGAGTCTTCCTAGGAGAGGAAGGAACCAAGAAAAAGGTGGTCTCCTCAATGACCCCCAAGGTTGCATTTGGAGAGGTGCATAGGCTCTTGGAAAGAGTGGGACTGCTGCTTCTAAAGCCCCAAAGATAAATGACTCTCAGACTTTAAAATCTGATGGAGTTTGCCTGCAGGTTTTTGAGACTGCTTGGGTCCTGTGCCCTGAGTTCCTTCACCCCTATGTAAATGGGTATATGTTTCCTATGACTGTTCTTCCTTTGTAAGTTGGCAGTAAATTACTTGTTCTGAGTTTTTCAGGTCCAGAACCAGAGGAGAAAATTTTGCCTTAGGACTGCCCATGCCTATAGCTGACTTTGATGAGACTTTGTACTGGTTTTAACCTTGTATTGCATTTGATTGTTATTGAAATGCTTTAAAGTTCTCTGATATTGTTATGTAGTGAACATATTTTGTAAATGGAGAAAACATGTCTTTTTTAAGGTTTAAAAGGTGGAATGTGGTTAGGTAACCTCCAGAGAGATGTGGCTAAATTGTGGATATTAAAATTGATTAGATGGAGGCATGTCTCCACCCATTCAGGTGGGTCTTGATTAATTTACTTGAATCCTACAAAAGAGGAGACATTTTTTGAAAGAATGCTTTTTGAGAACAATGAGAATGCCACAGCAGAGTCAGGAGAGCCATGAGGCTGAGAGAACCACAGAGTACACCAGCAAAGAAGGACAACAGAGTGACAAGAGCCACGAAGCAGAGTCCACCAGCCAGCGACCTTTGAAACAAGATTTCCTTACTTCCAATTTGCAATAACACATGCAACATTTCTGTCTTAAGGCCTTATCAAAAATATCTTTAGTGTCCACATTTCTACCAACAGTCTCTTCAAATAATACTAGACTTTCTCTATCAAGCTCCTTACAGCTCTTCCAGAATTTTCCCTTAATCCATTTAACAAGCCATTTCTCCCCCCACTTCTCTGGTACCAAAATCTGTTTCAGTTTGTTAAATCTGCTGGAATGCAATATACTGAAATGGAATTGCTTTTAAAAAGTGAATTTATTGAGGTGCAAGTTTACAGTTCTAAGACTATGAAGTGTCCAAATTAGGGCACCATCAAGAAGTTATTATCATGAATGATGCCTGTGTCAGCTGGATAGGCACATGGCTGGTGTCTGTTAGCTTTCTCTTCTGGTTTCTCATTTCATAAGTATTCCCCGGGGGGGGAGGTTCCTTCTGCATCTCCAAAGGTCTTTGGCTGTGTGGGCTACATTGGCACTAACCTTTTTCTAAAATGGTTTCCTCTTAAAGGACTCCAGTAAGTCATCCCACCTTGAATGGGTGGAGACATATCTCCATGGACACCACCTATTCACAGGTTATCATCCATAATTTGGTGGGTCATATCTCCATGGAAAAAATTAAAAAGATCAAATTTAGCAATATTGAAAAGAACATGTCTCTTCTGCAATACCCAACAATTTCAAACCATCACAGTGCCAAAATGGCTTGGGGCTTCTAAGGACAAAGTTATATTTTATCTAATCAACTGAGAAGGTGGGCAAAGCTGGATGGGGAATGCAAAACAGGTTAAATCCAAATAGCTAAAAAAATTTTGGGGGGGAAGGGATATTTTAAACACAATTGGATGAGTAAGAGTTTGAATTTGGTGCTGATAGATTTTCTAATTCTGACCTAGGCTTCTGTGAAGGAATAAAGAATAGTCGGGGCCACTGCAAAGAGGCCGTCTTTGGCTTATTTGTAGAACTCCATGTACTCCATCAGTTTGATTCCTAGATATAATTCTGAGAGAGATAGATAAATATGAAAATGTCTACATAAATGTTCATAGCAGCGTTTTTCATAATAACAAATAGTGGAAACAAGTCCAATGTCCATCAACTGATGAATGAATAAACAAAAAGTGTGCATATACATATAATGGAATATTGTTCAACAATAAAAATGAATTTAGTGATCATACACTTTACAATGTGAGTTAACTTTGTAAACATTTTGCTTTGTGAAAAATGTAAATTAGTCTCAACGACCACAAATTGTGGGCTTGAACTTGTATGACAACTCCAGAACAGACAAATCAAGCAGAGAATGTACATTGGTGGTTATCTAGGAATGGTGTAGTTGAGGTGAGGGGTGACAGTTAGTGGGTAAAGAGAAGGTGGGATGGATGGAGAGATTCTTTTGGGGTCATGAAAATGCTACAATAGATGGTGAGATGATTGCACAATTAGGAAAATGAAGTACTAATTCAATTTAATTGTACAATTTAGATGGGTACACTTTACAGTATGTGAATTATATCTCAATGAAGGTTGAGAAGGAGAAAGAGGAAGAAAAGAAGAAGAAGAAGGAGAAGAAGAAGAGGAAGCAGGAGGACAGTGGCAGCAGCCATAAACTCTGATATTAGACCTAACTTAATATCCTTGTTTACTAATTATTAGTTGTATGAATATATTAGCAGTCATCTGTTATGTTGCATGTTATAATTATTAGTTGCATGAATATATTAATAGTCATCTGTTATATTGCTGGTTACAGAAATTTAACTCAACTGACATTGACCAAAAAGTTATGAGTTTATATGACTGAAAATTCCAAATATACACAAGTTCAAGGTATGGCCAGATCTAGATGTTTCAGATTAAGTCATCTGGATTCTTTCTTGTTCTTTCTACAATTCAGTTCTGTTTTCTTTGTTATGATGTCATGTCCTGGCATGATCTTTCATTAGTGTGGCAAACTGGCTGCCAATTGTTAAAAGTTAGATTCTAAAAGTTAGCATCTCTCTTTTTTTTTTTTTACATGGGCAGGCCCCGGGAATTGAACCCGGGTCCTCTGGCATGGCAGGCGACCATTCTTGCCTGCTGAGCCACCGTGGCCCGCCCCTTTAACATCTCTTTAAACGTAGTTTCCCTTTACCAATAAAATATTCAAATTCATTTAAGTCTGAATTGTTTCAGTACGCTGTCTTTGATCCATTCATTGGGATTCATGGAAAGAAATAAACTGAGTATCTATTCCTGAGCCATATATCCAGTCCACACACATACGGAATGAAAGTAAGAGGGATATATTCTCTCTAAAAACAATTAATATTCACAACCAGAAGAAAGTAGAAAGTTGGCAAAAGTGATAGAAATTTACTAATCTTAAGCAAATGACTTTCTTTCTACTCTTCAATTTTCTCACCTATGAAACATGGATTATAATTACATTTTAATAATCTGCACCTCAAAGTGTTGAGATAATTGAGTGAGATTACTGGTGTTTACTATTAGTTTATAATGCCTGCTGTATGTATTTGTTTAAAACTGTTAAGTAACATTTTTAAAATCTGTTAAAATAAAACGTACACAAAATATTTTACTATTAGAAACTACTTTGAAATATATTTTTTTTTGTAATAACACTAAGATTTTTTGTGACTATTAGGAATGTTTTTATGACTATTGGGTGACTTGAAATAGTTACAAACTTGATGATTTACAACCCAAGAAAAGACTGAACATTTGGTCATATAATATAGTGCACACAATCCAGAACATTATAAGTTTTTCTTACTTTGATATTCTGTCTGCTTTGACAATATTGAACAAATAAAAATAAAAAGCAAAAATAAACAAATGCTCCTGTTGTGGTTTGAAGCTGTATGCACCTCAGGAAAATATGTTCTTAAATTTAATGCATTCCTGTGGGTGTGAAACCACTTTGTTGTGGTTACTACAGTTTAGGTGTGTGTGGCTGAGGCCAGTCAGGATGGGTCTTAATCCTATTACTGTGTCCTTAATAGGTGGAATGAATTCAGGCAAGAGAGAGAAAGCCACAGGAAGAAAAAAGTTGAAATGGAACCCAGAAGAGAAGGAAGAGACCAGGGGACACTGTCATGTGCCTTGCCACATGACAGAGGAACCAAGGATCACCAGCAGTCAGACCCAGAATGTCAAAGTCTTCAGGGATAAGGTAATGCCTTGATGATGCCTTGAGTTGGACATTTTCCAAGTTTTAAAATCATAAGCAAAAAAATTTGCATTATTTAACCCAATCTATTTCATGACATTTGCTTAAGCAGCACAAGAAACTAAAACAACTCTCTTGTTATATATATTAAATAACATGTTAGAAGAAAACTAGGTGATTAATCTGTAGAGACCCTTTCTCAGCTATAGTGCCAAGATAAATGGTATGATTCTTCTTTCAGTATCAGGGTGACTGTATTAGTCAATGCCTTTTTTGGACCATGTTGCAAGTAAGTGAGGGGTCTCATTCCTCTTGCAGTGCTTCTTCCTATCTATACTAAGATACTGTTTAAGCTACCCATTCAACAGTAGAGCAGGAAGGATAAAGCTGTGCTTTGTGTTGACTTTTCACTTAGCTGTCTCTTCCCTTAACTGCAATTCAGAACAAAATTAAACTGTACTGCGATAATAAAGCTTCAAACAAATTACAATTAAGCAGTTCCATTCAGGTTTTTATTTTTGTATGCTATGTGGTAGGGGTCACATTTCATTCTTTTTCCATGCAACTGTCCCATTATTGCAGCACTGTTTGTTGAATTTTTGTTGTTGTTGTTTTTGTTGTTTGTTGTTGTTTATGGGGGAAGTGCATGGACCAGGAATTGAACCTGGGTCTCCTGCATGGCAGGCAAGAATTCTACACTGAACCCCCCATCCCATTCAGTTATTAAGAACTTGCACCCACCCATCCCATTCAGTTATTAAGAACTTGCACCCCCCATCCCATTCAGTTATTAAGAACTTGCACCCCCCATCCCATTCAGTTATTAAGAACTTGCACCCCCCATCCCATTCAGTTATTAAGAACTACCTAGTCATACCTCAGTACCCTCTTTTATGGCTTACTCTAAATTCTAAAGACTTGTTAACTTTGACTTAAACTGTGTTTTCAGGACTACTCAGTCTCAATCAATTGTACCCCATGCACAATTGTAGTCATATTCTGCATCTTATATTTTGTTTTAAATTTATGTGCTAATTAGTTTACCTTCTCCCTCATTCTCTACTCTTGTTCTTCTAAAGAACATTTTAGAAGATGCTTCCAGATTCCTAGTTTGATTTACTGTCATATAGATATAATGTACTTGAAATCTACCTTTGTCCAATTGTCCATGATACTGTACAACTTCGTGTAACCCTTATTTATCTATCTCTTTTCATTTATTTACTTATTTATTTGTTTGTTTTTGTTTATTTATTGCTATCATCTTTATAACATGCTAATCTAGCTTCCAGGAAGCTCATCAATAGCATACCAGAGAAAAAGTCATTGAATCCAATCTGTCAACTTCCTTTTCAGATTTTTGTTTAAACCATCAAGTTATTTCATGAGATAACAAAGGATTCGCTAAGTAAATTCCCCTTTGGGTTTAAGCTGTTCAGAATTGGTTTCTGTGGTTTGCAACCAAAAGATATCTGCTTATATTCCTGGAAACAATCTAATATTCACCCCACACCAAAATAAGTATTTTTTACAATTTTAACCATTGCATTACTCTCAAGTTAAAAGAGCCACCAAATATTGAGAAACTGATACTAAGAAATGTGTAATTGTCTTTAGATAATAGTCAATTATATCCTCTTCCCACAAGTTATTGGATGATCCTCATTTGCTTAAACTCTAAAGCAATAAAATTTATACTACCATTTCTTCCTAGGGTTATTGATTTTTTTTTTTTTTTGGTCCTCAGTGTTGTTGCTAGAATTCACAAATAGCTTGCAAAATAATCTCAGTCCCGATATTTTGTGCTGACGTGAGAAATGGGACCTTAAAAGCTCTCCCTCACTACTCTTCTTATTTCCTCTGCACTAGTCAAAATTAGGAAAACAGCAACAGCTTCCACTTAAGGCCTAACTGTCCCAGAATTATACTGGACATAGATGATAAAGCCCTTTATATCACCTCTTTATGGAACATCCAACTAAATCTAAAAGAAAGCAAAGAAAATATACATGAAAGCACCTTGTCGATCTTTGGATAATTCAAAACAACTAGTAGTGTCCAAACTGCTTAGAATTCATAGTAACTAAAAGCATTGTTCCTTTTAAGAAACAGAAAGTGAAATAGTGAGAAGCATGTTTTTCTAATTAAAATTTTTAAAAACGGCAGGCATGCTGACAGGCAAGAAGAGATTTTAATATACAAACAGTGGCTGTGTGTTTGACATAGATGGTGACAGTTTGAAAGGCTTTCAACATTCACCATATTTTCATTAAAATTGAGCATGTAAAACTAGACATTCTATTACCAGATCATAAATCCAATATAACCCTGGTTGTTTCTTGAAACAAGATTTTCACAAATTTGCAACTGCAAAAATGTAACTTTGGAAGAGGTTCTGAGAGGGAATGAAAAGTTAATATAAAATGTGATCGAGAAAAGATTTTAAGCTTTTCTTAAAAGTTGGTTTTGTTACCCCAAACATTTTTTTTCAACAATGATAAGATACCCAAGTTTACATGTATTTATTTAAAGTCATATTTATTCTGAAATGTGCCATAGTTAATAGTTTGCATGAAAATTTAATTTATAGTAAAGTGAGCATATAGCAGGAGACTCCTTTTTTTATAAATGTGCTTTCAGAAAAAAGAGAAATCAAATCACAGGTCATAAAAATAAAGTTCAAAATAAGTTTAGATTCTAAGTAGATGCCTATAGTTTTATCCCATGTCCTTGTATAGTCTTCACTCATTTAGTATTACCTGTTCCATAACTACATTCTGTCTTTCTTCATTCCTTCCTTCATTTCAATAAACAACATGGTGATACTTACTTAGCTAAATATTTCTGAAGATTCCAATAACAGAAGTCAATATTTGAAAAGAGATTTTAGTTAAACCAATTATCTTCACAATAAATATTCTTTTCCAGTCATTCCACTAATCGAGGCTTTGCTTTGAAATGAAATGAAGGCCATGTAAAGGGTGAAAAGCTAAGATAACGACATCTTGCACTTATTACCTAAGATTGTGCTTTTGACATTTGTTTTGATGCCAAAGGAAGTTAATTCTATAGTAACTATAGAAACAGATTATACTTTGAATTAGAGCCATTTCTATTAGTAATTATGATAAAGAATATATTTGATACATTGTGGCAAACACTAATTACACCAACTAGATAGCAATAGATTTCAAATGGCATAATATTGTTTGAACAGGCATGTTTGCAAAATAATGTAAACTTTCCTGTGTTCCTGAAATTATTCACTCTCATTCATTTAAAAACATTGATTAGGCATCTATGCTTGGCAGAGATTGAGCTGATAACCATATAGCATTAATAGAAATAGTAGTCAATAGACTTATGAATAAACCTTTAAAAGACATAATCTGGGTTAGTAAAATGGAATTGAGAGAATTACAGGTAAGCAGCCAGAAATCAGGCAACTTTCATTTGTAAAATAAGTTCAAGGAGGCAAAGACAGCTTTATTAGGAAATGGGGACCACTACCACATAACTCAAAGGCTTTATGAAGGGAATACTATGCCAAACATCAATATAGCTACTCTAAAATATCATTTTGGAGGTAGCCTTCAAAGTTATTTCTACTACTATAGGGGTCTATTGAGACAAACACTTTCTGGGTGGTGGTACCCTAATGTTTTTAAATTTTTAGATCTTAACAGAAATTATTTGATGGCTTAAGATACTATTCAATAGAGAATAAGTTCCTGGCATAGGGAATAAGAAAATAGGTTAGAAAATTGGAGGCATCAAAGTAACAGAAAGAATAGAAATGAATTTTGGCTATTGTTTCACTTATACCAAGTGTGCTAAATGTGGGACCTGAGTTCCATCAGTTCCATCTATAGCAGTCACCACTAGGCTTCTTTCCTGTCAAGCTCAAATGCTTTTCAACCCAAACTCCTAAACCACTTTGATTGATATAGTGAACATGAGTTGAAATCTATTTAATTGTCCTAATTTTCCCCAGAAAACACAAAAGGAAAAATAAAGTGGATTTAAATAAATAACATAGGATTATCAATGATCTTATGTGAGGCAAAAAAATAGGATGAAATAGTGGAAAGCTACTGAAATAAGAGAGAGGTTTGCTTAAAGTAAGAATTGTATGTGTTTATAATATATACAGAGATAAAAACCAGATAGCCTGGGGTTTTTAAACAGAGGCTTAACTATTTCTACTTTAATGTTCAAAGCATGAAATTTTAAGGATCTTAAGATTTTATAAGCATTTGATACACTTTCATCCACTGACCTCCAAATTAATATTAAGCAAGGGTTAAAAAGATATGATTTGAACAAGTGAATAGAAATCAAGCCCCCCAGCAGTAAGCAAACTATATTTATCACAACTTGATGAACTGAAGAAGTATTTATCATTAGTAGAGCCAATACCTTGTCTTTAGTAGCTCATAAATACCTCCATGTCTTTACAGATGCTGCTTGCTCTGTCTAAAAAAAGTTTTACCAGATTTTGTACCTTCTTTAGGTGCCTGACTCCTTCAAGATTCAGCATAATTGCTACTTCCTTCCCCAATCTTTTTTTCCATTCCTATAAGTAGGATTAGCTGTGAATTACCTGGGCTCCCCTGGAGTTCTATAAATACTGCTTCTATAACTTTTTTTTCACACATATTGTCTTCATTGGTTTACTTCTCTGCCCCTTGGATAATGAGATCCTTAAGCATATAACATGTCTCATGGACTCCCTTAATTATAACTGGTAATGGGCTTAATTTTAAAAGGTAGAAGACCAGTAGCAACTAATGAGATCAGAGAAATACAGCAGGGTAAGTAATGAATCTAATAACAAAAGAACACTTAATCGGGGCAGGCCATGGTGGCTCAGCTGCAAGAACGCTTGCCTGCCATGCCAGAGGGTCCGGGTTCATTTCCCGGTGCCTGCCCATGTAAAAAAAAAAACAAAAAAACAAACAAAAAACACTTAATCCCCAGACTTGGCAATACTCTCCTCCCTCAGGTTTCTCCCTTCTGAAGTGACACTACCATGCACTCAGCTGTTCTGAACTAGGTATTATGAGTTATTTTAAATTTCTCACCCCCTTATAAAATCCTTCACATACACCTATCAATTCTACTTTAAATTAGTATCCCAGATCTGTCTCCCTTTCATGGTCTCACTAGTTTGAGCCATGTTCAGAACTCCTGCACCTTGTCACAATCATTCCATTCTTATCTCCCGAGAGCATTCCCCACACAACCACCATAGCAAGTTTGCAAAAAGGTAAGGGATATCCTAGTGCCCCAGTGATAAATACCATCTATTGGTTTTTAAACATAATAAGAATAAAATTCAAATGATTTTAATATCCACCCAAGCTAAACCTGACCCACTTCTCTGATATCAGGTCTACCACCCTCCTCCCTGCTCTTTACCCTACTGTCAACCATACTGATGTTACTATCTGTGCTGGTTTGAAAGTATTATGAACCCCAGAAAAGCCATGTTTTAATCCTGATTCAATACTGTAGGTTGATATCTTTGGATATCACAATGATGTGACACACCGGATGGTGGGCATGACCTTCTGATTAGATGGAGATGTGACTCCATCCATTCCAGGTGAGTCTTGATTAGTTTACTTAAATCCTTTAAAAAAGAAACAATTTGGAGAGAGTCAGAAATGAGAGAGAGCTGACAGAAACTTCAGAGAGAGCTGACAGGCAGAGAAAAGAGGCACAGATATTTGGAGATGCTTGGAGCCCAGCAGATGTTGCCATGAGATGTTAAGCTAGCCAAAACCTGGAGAGAACCAAGGACAGCCAAGAGATTAAGCCCAGCATCAGAGAAGCAAAGTGAGTAACCCCCACAGGACCAGAGGTTGAAAGCAATGGAGCCCAGGAGCAAGGGACCAATAGATGCCAGCCATGTAACTTCTCAGCTGACCGAGTGGTCCTAGACACATTGGCTTTCCTTGAATTAAGGTATATTCCATGGATACCTTAGTTTGGATATTTTCATAGGCTTAGAACTGTAAACTTACAACTTATTAAAATTCCCCCTTTTTAAAAGTCATTCCAGTTCTTGTATATCATATTCCAGCAACTTAAAATTAATACACTAACCCTCAAGATAGCAGGCTTGCTCTCTCTTCAATACCTTTGCATTTCCTTTCTCTTCTGTCTAGATCAATCCTCTCCTAGTTCTTCATGTGATTCACTCATCTCTTTATTACAACATTTTACCAAATGACAATCTGAGAGACTTTCCTGATCACCCTTGCCTAAACTGTTCATCACAAAAGTTCATTGCAACCCATCTTTTTATCCTGCTTCTATTTTTTTTACATTTATTACTGTCTTCAGTTGCATTGATTTTTCTTTTTTATTCTGTTAAATGTATCTCCCAGGAGAATATATATTCTAAAGTTATTGTCTTATTCAATGCTCATCATTGGGATATACCTAGTGCCCAGAAGAATGCCTGGCTCATTTTAGACATTCAATAAGATATTTGGTGATTAAATGAATAAATGAACAAATTTATCACTGGATCCCAAATACTTGTGCATATCTGGCAAGAAAAGAGAAAACTAAATATAATAGACTCAAGAAATGGGAGAAATAATGTGAAACGTATATGAAAACTTAAGAAATTCAGTCAATGAGCTTCAGAAAAACTTAGTGAAAGTGGATATAAATAATTGCCACAATTTCAGCCTCAGGAGATTCAAATTGTCTTCCCTTGGTCACAAATACTATGAGAATGAAGATTAAAATATGCCATCTTCCCCTTTTAGTTCACGGATAATTAAAATGCTACTCTGTTTTACAGCATTTGCCTCAGTTTCTGGTTATGAAAATACTTAATCTATTTTTGTATGGTTAAGATACACACAGGTTAAGTCATGTAAAGAAATGTCTGCCATCTTTTTTCCTTCCCCATTTCACCCTCTGAAAGTGGCTGCACTCTCAGTTAAGTATATACCTATTGACTTTATCACACTGGTCACCTATAACAGACACCCCATGGTTCTTAAACCAGAAATATACCTTGAGGGGATATGGAAGAGTGTTGCGAGGAATTTGGACTCTTTGATGAAACAGGATATGAGAGGAGCCTCAAGAGATTGTTTTCAGTGGTAAGAAATTGTAAAAGTTTCCAAAGCACAGGTGGGAAGGACCAACACTGACACATTTAGCTTGTAAAACATACTCTATCTTTGGAGCCAGAGGGCAATTGTCTCCACAGATAGGTTATGAAAGCAAAGTAAGTTTTCTAGCTGATCAACATGCCTTAACATATGAACAAAATAAGATTAGTAGATTTACACTTCTCATAATTTAGTTTTAAAAAATTCCAACTGTACTCCATAATGCTTAAAAGAACCAAATTAGTTACTTTTGTCATGCTCAAACCAAAGTTTTAATGAAAGCAGACCATTCTCAAAGAAACAGGAATGTGGTAACAGTGGCCTTTTTTATGAATGAATCATAAATGAAAGTTGACAGCAATGCAACATAGTGATCAGTCAGGATGACAAATTTCAGAAGCAAGCAGACTTGTATTCAAATTCTGATTCTATTACTTATATATTATAAAATACGGAGAAATTACTGAATTTAATATCCTTAGTTACTAAATGTGTAAAATAAGTCTAACACAGCCTACTTCATGAGGATAATAAAATAATGCATACAGATAGTTTAATGCTGGTAAGAACAACATTAAAGGAAGACATTCTTAATGTCATTGTTTGATGTTCCACTAACAATTTCTTATCAATTTTAGAGGTACAAAGATCTCTGTATTATGTGTTTTGAAAATAATGCATTCTCTTACTTACACACTTGTACCAATGAAACTATGTTTTGATACAATCAAAATTCTTATTTGAATATAGACATTGACCTGAAGTACCAACTCAAATGCCCACAAATATACTTTAGATTACAATATCAGATGCTTATGGGAGAATAATGAAAAAAATCAGCAGCATTTTAAAAACTCATTTCTCTTAGTAGTCTCAGCTTTGTTTTGATTGTTCATTCGATTCCATGAGTCATTTCAATTGACTTCACTGCCTGATTGCCTTTGCAGTAGCTATTTGGCAGTGCTCTCTCAAAATTCTAATAAGAAAAAAAATCACTTTGTTTTACTCAAATCCTGGGTCAATAATTGTTTTAACTTTTTTATTAATTAAAAAACTTAAAAAAAGAATATTAATATATCATTCCATTCTACACATACAATCAGTAATTCTTAATATTATCACATAGTTGCATATTCATCATTTCTTAGAACATTTGCATCAATTTAGAAAAAGAAATAAAAAGACATCAGAAAAAGAAATAAAACGATAATAGAGAAAAAAAGATTATACATACCATACCCCTTACCCCTTGCTTTCATTTATCACTAGCATTTCAAACTAAATTTATTTTT
>PVIY010044285.1:0-19806 GCA_004026745.1 Myrmecophaga tridactyla
CAGGTAACTAGGTAAATACAAATATATATATATATATATTTCAGATTCATATTGGTTATTGTCAGATACTCGGTGAAAATGTTGCTAATCAGCATTATTTTACTTAAATATTTTAATGTTTAGTAAAACTGTTAAACTGAGATTGTAGTAATACATGTTAATAGGTCATATTTGGGTCTCCCTGATGAAAGAGTTAGATCTAAAAACGTCTCATTGGAAATGAATGTATTTTCAAGGCATGCTAAGTGCTATGGTATTAAACAACCAAAGAGGAAATTGGGGAGAAAGATTATAATATATATCAGAATTTTCAACAGGTGTTTATAGCAAATATGTGAGAAGTTGAATATTATTACATCAGGTTGCTAGAGGGCCTGGGATTTTTCTTGTTTGTTTACTGTAACCCAAAGTATTAACTCTGCTTGTCTTAACACAGAAGATATTTAATATAGTTATTGAAGACTAACTTTTCTGTTAAACACAAAGAGAAAAACCTTTGACTTTACTATTGGGTTCCTGTTTTCTTGTTTTTAGTTTGAGAGAGGTGTTAGGACCTAAAGGTGTTGTTAATAATGGAACTTTGGCATCTTGGGTTAAGCCCAAGGTTAGAGCTTGGGATGCCCTAAAAATTAACACTTCAGTTCTTCATTGCTTAGTTCTTGCTCCAGATACCATTATTGAAGAATAGTGGAAATTGTGTGTGGGGGTCAGGGTGGGGGTTGGAGGGTGTTGGGATATGCGGGGAGGGAGCAGGCAGGAGAAAAAGAATTTTCCTTTTTTTGGGAAAATGTGTGGTTACATTCCCTTCCTATTTAGTTTCTACCTAATTCATTCATTTTCTTTCTTTCCTACCAATAAAATTTTTTAGGTTTCTTTTAATTTTTGGGGGTTTTTTATTATAAAAGTACATAAGACCATTTAGTAAAATAGGAAAATACTGAAAAGGAGAAAGAAAAACCCATAAATATGTGGTTCCATTAATTTCACCCCATCAGTTATCTGTACAATGTGAAAGAGTCTGAGGGGTTTTAATAAGGGATTCTAAATTCACTAGGGTTCACAAATATATTTTAATATTTGATACTTGTATAACATCAGGTACAAGTTTTCATATATTTTGCTCCTTCTGCTGTTTATATATTTTCTAGATGTATTTTTAATGGAAAAAAGTAGGTGTTTTAAGTAATTTTTTTCCGTCCCTCACTAGTAGTCAAATTGTATTTAATTTTTTGTGATATTTGAAAAGTTAGAGCATTTTTCCCACAAATTTCATTGCCTGTACTCTTTTTGGAAAGAATGTGCTTAGCTTTCATTTGTTTATTTTTTGCTGTGTTGAATATTTTGTAACACTTAACCTCTGATTAAACATTCATGAGTGCTTGCTGCCTAAATTTGACCTAAATCTGTAAAATGCGTAAAATGAAAATGAGAACTTTTGTTAAATCTGTCTTCTGCAGTAGTAGAAGAAGCACTTCTTACCCACTTTGAAACCTCATCAGAGATGAAAGAGCTTCTGGTATTTTTTTTGAAGGGGATTGGCTCATGTTGCATTGAGGAACCCAGGCGGAGTCAGTTTTTCTTTATTATCTTGTTTCTGCAGAGTTTGTTGTAGAAACCACGAAAGATTGCTTACTGTAAGCTATTAATTATTGCAAGTAGTTAATTACTTTTGTAATACTACAAGCCTAGTTTCCTGTCAATTTTTTTATAGTCATTTAAGGGGCTTTTTTCCTGTGATATACTAAAATAAGATTCAGGGATTAGGTTCTTGAGTAAGCATGAAGTTTAAATATGAAACTAATTTCAAAGCATATAAAATTGTGATTTATTTGAACTGTAATAATGTATTTTCCAGAAATAGATGTATTTTGAAACATCTTCTAGGACTAAACATCTTATTCACACATGTGAATAAAACACTGTAAAACTTCTTAATATCAACTTTATTGAGGTAGAATTTGCATGCAACAAACTATCCATTTAAAGAGTACAGTTAGGTGAGTTTTGCCAGATGTGTACACCTGTGGAACCACTATCACAGTTAAGAGAATGCAAGACATTTCCATTCATATTGAGAAATTTCATTTTGTCCATTTGCAGTCTATTTCTTCCGCTACCCAGTGGCCCCAGGAAACCATTGATCTGCTTTCTATCACTATAGAGTATTGACGTTTTCTAGAATTCAATAATATGCATATTCTGTAATTTTATACGAATTTAAGTCATGCTCTTCTGTGTCTGGCTTTTTTCACTCCACATAATTTTGAGAATTCGACAATGTTGTTTCATGTGTCAGTAATTAATTCTTTTTCATTGCTAGTAGTATTCCAGTATATGGGGAAATTATGTTTTCCTGATGGACATTTGGACTGTTTCCTGTTTTTTTGCTATTGTGACTAAATCTGCTATGAACACTTGTATGAAAGCCATTATGTGGAAATAATGTTTTTATTTCTTTTGGGGGTGGGATAGCTGGGTCATATGGTAGATGGATGTTTAACCTTTGTAAAAAAAAAAAATCTCAGTTTTCCAAAATGGTTTTATCATTTTACATTTCAATCAGCAGTGGTATAGGATTTCTAGTTAATCCTCACTAGCATTATTATTGTCGGTCTTTTTAATTTCAGCTGTTCTAATGGGTCTGTAATGGTATCTCATTTAATTTGCATTTCCTTGATGATTAATGATCTTGGCATGTGCTTATTGGTCATATTTACATCTTCTTTTGTCAACCATCTATTCAAATCTTTTGAAATTCTTTGACTTGTTTTTTTTTTTAATTGAGTTGTAATTGTTACAACATTTTTCTTCTCGAATTTTACTTTAAATATAGTGAAAGGAAGGGAAAAAACATTAATAGGTTAAAACAAATTAAACGCCCGCTCTACACAGATAAAACATTCACATAGGTCAGCTGAAGTAATACGCAAACCAAAATTGAAATGTGCAGATTTTCAAAGAAGTCACCAGTCAGTCATATAACACGAACAGAAGGCATTTATATACACACTAGGTGAGCCCTCTAAGAAATGTACCCCATGAGGCATTAACCTTTGTTTTATGCCATATGTAACTGGTTTTGAAAATTAAACGTTTAATTTTGAGATAATTATAGATTCATATTTAGTTGTAAGAAGTAATACAGATAGTGATCCTGTGTACCCTTTACCCAGTTTCTTTCAATGATAACGTATTGGCAAACGGTAGTACAATGTCAGAAATAAGATGTTGACATGTCAGATTTCTCCGGTGTACTCATTTGTGCGTATGTACACTCAAGCATGTGATTAGTTCTCTGAAGTTTTATGACGCCAGTTTTGTAGTCAATATACAGAACATTTCCATCACTACAAGAATCCACTGTGTTGCCTTTTTATATATACCTCACTTCTCCCTTGAACTTAACTCCTGGCATCCACTAATCTCTTCTCCATTTCCATGATTTTGTCATTTCAGGAATGTTATATAAATGAGTGTTATATAAAAGTATGTGTAACCTTTTAGGATTGACTTCATTCATTCAGTTTAAGTCTCTGGAGATTCATCCAGGTTGTTACATGTATCAATAGTTTGTTTCTTTTTACTACTAAGTGGTATTCTGTGGTTTGGAGTTCACCTATTCCAGGATATCTGATTGTTCCAGTTTTGGGCTATTATGAATAAAGCTGCCATGAATATTTGTATACAGGTTTTTGTGTGAGAGTAAATTTATATTTTTCTGGAATAAATGCCCAAAAATGCAATTCCTGGGTCATAGGGTAATTACATGTTTAGTTTTATAAGAAACTGCCAAATTGTTTTCCATAGTGGCTATACCATTTTACATTCCCAGGAGCAACATAGAGTGATCCAGGTTCTTTGCATTCTTGCCAACATTTAGTATTGCTACTATTTTTTTAAAATTATTATTTTTAGACATTCTGGATGTAGTAGTCATATTTCATTGTGATTTTAATTGCATTTCCCTAATGTGCTTATTTACCATCTGTCTATCCTCTATTTGTTGGTTGTCTGTTGCCCATTTTCTACTGGAATTGTTTCATTTTTTTTACTGTTGTTTTAAACACAGTTTTTTTTTCAAGTATATATATATTTTTTTGTTTGGGCAACAAATTTTTTTTTGTTTGCATGGGTGGGCATTGGGGATTGAACCCGTTTACTGTTGTTTTAAGAATTCTTTTTATATTGTAGATACTAATCCTTTGTCGGATATATGATTGCAAATATTTTCTCCCAGTCTGTACATTCTTTTCATCTTCTTAACAGCCTTTCATAGAGCAAGAGTTTTTAATTTTGATGCTGTCCAATTTATTCATTTTTCCTTTTACAGATTGTGCTTTTGGTGTTGTCTAAGAACTCTGCCTAGTTTTATAGCTGTTTTAAACAATTGTTCTGCCTTATCAAGGAAAAAAGGTTAGAGATTGCAAATTATGAAGATTCTTTAGAGCAGGGATTTGTGATTTTAGGGAAGACAATTCATTAGGAAGAATGGGCATCAGTCATGGGGAAAATAAACTGTTAGAAGACAGTTTTCCATGGGTCTCTCTCTCATTTCTGCAGCTTTTTTGACCAAGCTTTTGTTGTGGACTACCTTTTAAGGATGTTGTAGAGAAGCAGTTGGGAAGAGAGATGTCTCCCTCTTCTGTAAACGTTGGGTAGGTTTGTTAGCTTTAAGTTCCTTAGCTGTGACACATTCCACTGTGTATGTAGCGTAAACCTGGGCCCACCTCCACATCAACCTTGTGGGATTTTCAGGACAAGGGAAACTGATGAGAACCTGAAGTTCATGCTGTCTCTTGTGCCATGAGTAATAGAATCTTTCGCTTCTGACCCAGAAATCTTGTTTTCTGCCAGCATCCATGAAACTGTAGCAGGCTCATTTGTTAGCTTGCAGTAGGATAAAACCCCACACCTTTCACAGTTCTTGATAAAAATATAAAGTAGGGCAGTGCAATGGTGGCTCAGTGGTGGAATTGTCACCTGCCATGCCAACCCGAGTTCAATTCCTGGAACCTGCCCATGTGAAAAAAAAAAAAATTATATATATATATATATACACACACACACACACACACATACATATACATATAATCTAGAATCTATAAAATCCTAGATCATCAGGGTATTAAATTAATTAAAGCCTTTTCAGCCTTTTCAGCCTGCAGTGGAAGAAGTTGTAGGTTTTATTATTTATTCCTCCTAAGTTGAGATGATTTAAAATCAGTACCACAGTTTTAGGTTATATTTAAGTCATAATTGGCTACTTGTGAAATTACCATGTGGATGGGCCTTTGCACCCTTTTTTTTCTGTAGAATTGGGCTCCTGACTCTTCGCTTCACCCCACTGTACCCCACCCCTGCAAAAGATTGGCATTGTCCTCTCTTTTTCTCAGTGATGATAATGGTGGTGGATGGTGGTCTATACTACAGAGGAGACCCAGTGTAAACCAGGCAGTATGACAAAAAGACTAAACTAATAGTTGGGAGGTAGCTTTTGCCATTGAATAGCTTGTGGTCTTAAGCATATCACTTTCTAAGTTACAGCGTCCTCATCTGAAGTGAGAGCTTTGGGTGAATTGATTTAAAGTCTGAAGTTACTCAAGAATCACAGAGTTAGAGGTATCTTTGGGGTTATCTAATTGAATCTTCTATTCAGTATGGCCCTCGCTTCTATCTATATCTACTTATGGGAAAAATTTTAAATTATTAATTTTAGTGATATTTAATGCTATCTCCTATTTTATAGTTTATAAAGAACTTTAACATATTTCTTCATTCCTTTTAACAGAGCTAATAGAGCTTATTTATTTTGATATTATAGATGAAGAAATAATAAGCTTAAGAAATTTGCTGACTTGTCCAAGGTCACATACTTAGTTGATGGATTCAGGTCTTTTGAGTCCAGTCCTCTCTTCTTATCATCACACCATGATTGAACATTGCTAGAAAGGACGACTGCTTTATTTGCTTGAAATGTCTCTTCTTTTGATTGAATATTTATAGAATGAGTGACTAGGTATTATTTATACTATTAAACAGAGCTTTTTTTTTTAAAAAGTGTAACTAGAGAAAAGTAGGTTTTCTCATTTATTTTGGTTAAATCTTAATTTGCAGCCTATTTTTAAAAATTGAGCTGAAATTCACGTAACTTAAAATTAACCATTTTAATGTGAACATTAACATTATTAGTGTGGGATTTAGTACATTCACAGAGTTGTACAACCACCATGTCTATCTAGTTCCAAAATATTTGTATCATCCCAAAAGGAAACCCTATAAATGTTAAGCAGCTACACCCTGTTCTCCCCTCCGCCCAACACTTGATAGCTGCCAGTGTGCATTCTGTCTCCATGGATTTACCAATTCTGGATATTTCATATAAATTAAATCATACAAATTATGACCTTTTGTGTTGGACTTCACTTAACACAGCGTTTTCAAGGCCCATCTACATCATTTCAGCATATCTTAGTATTTTGTTCCTTTCTATGACTGAGTAATGTTTTGTTGTAGCATATACTGTGATTTGTTTATTCATTCAGCCATTAATGTGACATTTGGACTGTTTCCACCTTTTGACTACTATGAATAATGCTATTCTGAACATGAATATACATTTATTTGTTGGAGCCCCTGCTTTCGGTTCTTTTGGGCATATGCTTGGAAGGGAATTGCTGGGTCATATGGAAATCCCATGTTTGACTTACTGAGGAACTGCAAAACCATTTATCACAGTGACTGTGAGGGATCCCGTTTCTCCACATCCTTGGCAACGTTTTTTATTTTCTGTTTTTGTTGTTGTTGTTATACCCATCATAGTGGATAGGAAGTTGGTTTTGATTTACTTTTCCTTATTGACTAATGATCTTGAGCATCTTTTTGTGGGCTTGTTGGACAGTTGTGTATCTTCTGCAGAAAAATGTCTATTGGAGTCCTTTGCACATTCTTTGATTGGGTTGTCTTTTTGTTGTTGAGTTTGAATTTTTTTATATATTTTGGATACTAGGCCCTAATCAAATGTATGATTTGCAAATATTTTCTCCCACTCTGTAGGTTGTCTTAGATTCCTAGGCTTGCTGTAACAAAGAACTGCAAACTGGATGGCTTAAAACTACAGAATCCTATTGTCTTTCAGTTCTGGAGGCTAGAAGGCCAAAATCATTGGGCTCCCTTACTAGTTCTTTGTCTCTTTTTAGCTTCTGTCTAATGTAAAAATCTAAATACAGATTTTTTTTCCTTTTCTCTTGTAATAGAAATGAGGATCTAAAGCAAATGTTGGAGAGCAACAAAGATTCTGCTAAATTGGATGCTATGAAGCGGATTGTTGGGGTAGGTAAAACTTCAATTTTGGATAATGAATAAGTAATGATTACATTATATTAAATATATTAAGTAAAATATTAATTGTTCAAATGTGACAATATTCCATTTATGTTTTTTTTTTACGGTTTTTATTCTCATGATTTTTTTCTTTATTAGAGAAGATGTGGGTTTACAGAACACAATCATGGATAAAATTTAATACCTTAAATATATAATAATATTTGTTACCAGTTTAACTTTAATAGCATGTACATATACTTTTCCTATAGCCCTCTGTCCTCCTAGTATTTTTTTTGTACTTGTTACCACTTATGTCTTTGTTTGTTGTATGTCCAGAAACATGGATCTGTCATTATTTTTTTATACATTTACATCATTTGCATTTTACCACCTGTAGGAAGTAAGAAGTGGAAGGACATACTGAACAAGATACTACAGTAATACTTAAATAGTTAAATAAATAATGACTTGGTTATCCATCATTATCCAAATGGTTAGCTTTACCACAGGTCTTTATTTCTTTATGCTGCTTTGAGCCAGTCTAGTTTTTTTGCTTTTAGTCTAAAGAACTCCCTTTAGCATTGCTTGTAGGCCAGGTGTAGCTGTGATGAACCCCCTCAGCATGTTTATCTGGCAATGTCTTAATCTCTCCCTCATTTTTGAAATTAAGTCTCATCAGATAGAAAATTCTTGGCTGGCATGCAGTTGTTTTCCTTCAGCCCTTGAAGCATTTTAATCCACCGCCCTCTTGCTTGTATCATTTCTAATGAGAAATCAGTGCTCACCCCAATTGGATTCCCTTGACATAACACATTGCTTTCTCTTGCAGCTTTTCAGAACTTTCTCCTTGTCCTTTGCATTTGATTATGTGATCAATATATGACAGGGTGTGTTTTCGTCTTGTTTATCCTGTTTGATGGTCTTTGAACTTCTTGGATGTACATATTCACGTTTTTTGCTATTTAACTATTCCTTCTGCCCCTTTCTCTCTTTCTTGTTCTGGGACCTCTGTGGTACATATATTGTTGTGCTTGATGGTGTCCCACAGGTGTTATAGGCTGTTTTTGCCTTTAATATTTCTGTGTTCTTTCTGCTCCTTGGCCTCACTCATTTCTGTTGTTTTCAAGTTCACTGATTCTTCTCTCTGCCACTGCAGTCTGCTCTTGAAACTCTCCTGGGCATTTTTCATTTCAGTTATTGTGGTCTTCAATTCCTGTAGCTCTGTTTGGTTCCTCTTTACCAAGACTTTCATATTGAAAGCTTTGTTTGTTATGTCCACATTCTTGTCTTCTTTGTAGTTTTTTCTGAATTTTATTCCCCTTTCATTGGATGGGCCATCATTTCCTGTTTCTGTTTGTCTTGTACAGTGTGCAACGAAAGAGTACATTTTAATATTTTAAAATGTTAACTCTGGGATTTACTCCCTGGCATGTCTGTTTTGTGTTTTTTTTTTTTTTAACCAGCTAATGATAAGACAAGATTTTCTTGAGCTTCCACCCTCCTATCAGGAAGGTCTGCCCAACACAAATGCAATGGGCAGAATTTTCCTTGTCTTTCTGGGCCTGTCTTGTTCTGGGCTTCGACTTGTGATTTGTTTTGAAGTTCCCTTGTTTATGGGAGTTTAGTTGCCCCCTCTCTTTACCAGGGACATACCTCTCTCTCTCAGTTGTTTGAAGCTGGCAAGTTTTTGTCTCAGACTGTGTACCTCTGTAGTTTTTACATTCCTTTTGTTGTGTCAAGCTGCTTTTGCCTAGAGTACAAATTCTGGAAGGAGGCCCTCTAGGAGAGGACTTTCCCAAGTCAGTCTTTCCCTACCAGAACAGGGCCACTGACCCACAAAGGAGGCACAGACCGACTCCAATTCCAGAGTGCTCTGGGGAGGTTCCCTAAAGCTTGAGTGTTCCTGGCCTGCCCCTCAAATGCAGCTCTTCAGCTAACTGTCCTCTGCGGCCTTGAAGAAGTGCCATGTCTTTAAGTCTCTATTGCCATTGCCCCTATCTAGGACAGATTGATATAATGGCTGTTGCTACCCTTATGTCCAAACTGGTTGAAACAGTGGCTACCCTCAGAGCCCCCGGCAATCGTAATTTGCTAATCAAGAGCTCTGACCAGTGATTGGCTGTGTTCACCCCTAGCTTGGGTAAGAGGATTTTAACATCCAAGCAAGCTAACCAGGGGCTCAAGCCTGCAGTGGCCTGCTGTGAGAGTGGGGTCAGGCCCTGTAGCCTTGGTATATAGAGAACAGTTTACTAGTCTTTACCGTAATGTATCAGTCTCTTCATCCTACTCTTCCTTGTATGCTGTATAATGTTTTACTGGCCTGTGGAGTTTCACAATAGTTGTCTCAGGCAGTTCCTATCTGTTTAGTAGTTGCTTTGGTGGAATGACTGAGTCTTGGAGTTCCCTACTCTGCCATCTTCCCACAATCCTCTTCCATTTATCTCTTAATGTTGGCTTAGAATTTCCTTTCTAAAATTGTTATAAAAGGAAACATTGAAATGTCACAAATCAGGAAACTTGGGTTCCAGTTCTATTTTTCATGTTTCAGTTTCCCTGTCTGCAATATCAAGATATTTCTTCTGTGAGAAAGTTAATCATTTTGAAGACAAAGCAAAATGATATACAATATTTTAACTTCCTACAAAGTGGGTTACTAGTTAGATTTTTTATATCATTTCGTAGATAAAAATAATGAGCATGCTTTCTTGTGTTAAATGTTTTTAAATTCTATTACTGTCAATAAAATATTTAGTTTAGTTGGACAGAACTTCAAATAAGTAAGATTATTCACCAGGACTCAGTTTGTGATAAAAAATTAACTGACATATTATTAGAGAGGTTCAATTGCCAGAGCTAAAAATATAGTTTATAATTATATATACAATCTTAAATGAAATATTTTTGTAGTTTGTGTCTAGACATGTACATACATTTTTTTGATTAGTTTTTCACTAAAACTTAATTCTAGTGTAATTCTTAATGCTATTACCAAAACTTTTCCAGTACCTCAAATGGAACACCGTATCAGTTAAGCATTAACTCCTCACTCCCCACCCCCACCAGCTCCAGGTAGCCTCTATTCTAGTTTCTGACTTTACAAATTTGCATATACTAATTATTTCATTTATGTGCGATCATATAATATTTGTACTTTGGTGTTTGACTCATTTTACTCAACTTCATATTTACAGAATTCTTCCATTTTGTAGCATGGATATGAACTGTTTTCCTTTTTATAACTGAATAATACTCCATTACACACACACACACACATATGTACACATATATACAGCATTTTGTTTATCCTTTCAAGTGCTGATGGACACTTAGATTGCTCTCACCTTTTGGCAATTGTGAATTAAATTGCTGTGGATATCAGTGTGCAAATATCTGTTTGTGTCCCTGCTTTCAATTCTGTTGTGTGTACATCTAAAGGTGAAATTGCAATGTCATATGGTAATTCTGTACTTAATTTTCTGAGGAAGCAGCAAACTGATTTCCACAGCAGTTGCTCCATTTTACATATCCACAGCACTGAAAGGGGTTTGCTATTTCCCCACATGCTCCCTAACACTTGTTATTTTATGTGTGTGTGTGTGTTTATAGTAGCCATTCTGGTGGCTCTGAATGGTATCTCATTGTGGTTTAGATTTGCATTTTCCTAATGACTAATGATGTTGAGTATTTTTCAAATGCTTATTAGCCATTTGTATGTCTTTGGAAAAATTTCTTCTTTTAGCCTTTTGCTCATTTCTTAATTGTCTTGTTTACCTTCTTGTTATTGAGTTGTAGGATTTCTTTATATATTATGGATATTAAATCTTTATCAGATACGTGGTTATTACCACATATTTATGAGTTTTCCAGTTCTTCCTCTGTTAATGATGTCTAGCTTCATTTGCCTTGTGTTTGATGAGGATATACTGTATGATTTCAACATATTTAATTTGTTTTTTGTTTTTTTTTACTTTTTTAAAATTGTATAGTATAACATATACAAAGCTAAGAAAGAAAAAAGCAATAATTTTCAGAGTACTCTTCAACAGGTAATTAACAGGACACATGCCAGAATTTGTCATGGCTGCCATACCATCCTCTCAGATTTTTCCTTTGGGCTGCTCCAGAATATAGGAGGCTGGAAGGGATAAATATTTTTTGTCATCACAATTGACTTTTTTTCTTTTTTGTGAGAGATAACATATATAAAAAACAGCAATTATTTTCAAAGCATAGCAAAACAGTTAGTTGTAGAACAGATTTCAGAGTTTGGTATGGGTTACAGTTCTACAACTTTAGGTTTTAACTTCTAGCTGCTCTAAGATACTGGAGACTAAAAGAAATATCAGTTTAGTGATTCAGCAGTCTTATTCATTTGTTAAACCCTACCTTCTCTGTATAACTCCATCATTAACTTTGATCTTTCTATCCCACTTTTTAGGGGTATTTGGTTATGGCCATTCTAACTTTTTCATGTTGGAAGGGCTGTCGATAATATGGGCTAGGAAGATGGAACTAGATATTCTGGAGAGGCTGGCCCCTCTAGGTTTTAGGACTTATCTGGTCGAGGGACCCATCTAGAAGTTGTAGGTGTCTGGAAAGTTACCCTAGGGCATGGAACCTTTGTAGAATCTTATATGTTGGCATAGGTATTCTTTAGGATTGGCTGGAATAGTTTTGTTTGGGGTTTGGCAAGTTACGATAGGTAGTAGTGTCTAACTGAAGCTTTCATAAGAGTGATCTCCAGAGTAGCCTCTTGTCTCCATTTGAACTCTCTCAGCCACTGATACTTTATTAGTTATACCTCTTTTCCTCCTTATGGTCAGGATGGAATTGTTGATCCCATGGTGCCAGGGTTGAAATCCTCCCTGCTAGTCATCTCCCATATCGCCAGGGAGACCATCACCCCTGAATGTCATGTCCCATGTAGGCGGGAGGGCAATGATTTCACTTGCAGAGTTGAATTTCCTTCTCATTTTTGAAGGACAGTTTTGCTGGATATACAATTCTTGGTTGGCAGTTTTTCTCTCTTAGAATCTTAAATATATCATATCACTGCCTTTTTGCCTTCATTGTTTCTGCTGAGAAATCCACACATTATCACATACAAAGGAAGCCCATTAAGATTGATTGATTGCTTTTTTGTTGCTGCTTTCAAAATTCTCTCTCTTTAACATCTGACAGTCTAATTAGGAAGTGTCTTGGAGTATGTCTGTTTAGATCTGATCTGTTTGGGGTACGCTGTACTTCTTGGTTCTGTAATTTTATGTCTTTCCTAAGAGATGCAACATTTTCAGTGATGATTTCCTCCATTAGTCTTTCTCCTTCTTTTCCCTTCTCTTCTCCTTTGGGGACACCCACAACATGTATATTCATGCACTTCATGTTGTCATTCAGTTTCCTGAGACCCTGCTCATATTTTTTGACTCTTTTCCCTGTATTTTAGTGTGTTGGATTTCAGATGTCCAGTTCTCCAGTTCACTAATCCTTTCTTCTGCCTTTTCAAATCTATCGTTTTAGGTTTCCATTGTTTTTTCATCTCTTCTACTGTGCCTTTCATTCCCATAAGTTCTGTAATTTGTTTTTTCAAACTTTCAATATCTTGTTTTTATTCTCCTATTGCCTTATTTATATCCTCCTGTTCTAGTTTGCAAGCTACTGGAATGCAACACACCAGAGATGGATTGGATTTCAATAAAAGGGGATTTATTTTGTTAGTTTTTCAGAGAAAAGGCAGCTAACATTCAACTGAGGTTCTTTCTTATGCTGTAAGGCGCAGGTGATCTCTGCTGGCCTTCTTTCCAGGCCTCTTGGTTCCAACAGCTTTCCTTGGGGTGATTCCTTTCTGCATCTCCAAAGGCCTGGGCTGAGCCACGAGTGCTGAGATGAGGTATGCTGAGCTGCATGGGCTGTGCTACGTTAATCTCTCTCATTTAAGCACCAGCCAGTTAAATCAAACATCATTGCCTCCTAGCCAACTGCAGTGTAATCAGCAACAGATGAGGTTCACAGCCATTGGCTCATGTCCACAGCAATAGATCTGGACACCCTCACCTGGCCAAGTTGACACCTGAACCTAATTACCCACCTCCCTCAACTCGTTGATTTGATTTTTGATGAAATTTTCCATGCCTGTTTGAACATCCTGAATTAGCTGTTTCAACTCCTGTATCTCATTTAAAATGTTTTGTTCCTTTGAATGGGCCTTATCTTCGAATATTCCTAGGATGTCTCTTTATTTTATGCTGGCATCTAGACATTTGATTTCCTTAGTTAGTTTATTCTGGAGATTGTTTTCACTGTTTTACCTAGGATTTTCTTGCTGGATGGATGGCTTTGTTCTTTAACATTCAGTTCAGCTTATTCTAGGCCTCTAGCATAGGTTTTGTTTAACTCATCAGAATTTTTCTGTTTCTTGCCGTGCCTATATGGGGCCTTTTTTTTTAGGAGGGTCTCCTAAGATATTATAGACCCCCAGTCAGATTTTCCCAGACTGGCCTCCTGTCAGGAGGAAAGAGTCACTTATATCAGTTTTCCCTGAGGATGAGACCCAGCAAGTTGGCAATCTTTCCTATGAAGCCTCTAGACTGTTTTTCCTATCCTGCCCAACATGTGGCACTTGTCTGCTTGCAGCTTCCCACTATCAGGCAGTGTCTTTAACTTCAGCTGACTCTCCCTGCTGAGGGTGTGGTTGAGACAGAGGTGAGGGGGTTGGTTGGCATTAATTGCTTCGGTTTTCCAGTCCCTGTGACCTGGATTCCTTGAGGGAGGAATTCCACTTGAGCTGGGCCCCACCCACCTCTTGGGAAGGCACAGCCTCCAGGGAATAAACTCCTTTCATCTGACCACTTACTTTGTCTCTCAGAGAAGCTTAATTCTGCCCTTGCCTGGGGCAGTTGGAGCCTGAGAAGTCTTGCAATTCTATCTAATGAGCTATTAAGTAGTAGAAACAGAAAAAAAATCCATTTCAGAGCAGGACCCCAGTTCCTTGGGTTTTTTAATCAAGATCTTAAGTTGGTACATTGCTCTTTGTATCTCCAGGCTCTATGTGCCCTCCCCCCTTTTTTAGGGTCCACCCCTTTTCAAGTATTTTGTGCTGTCCAGCTTACAAAGCCAATGTTTATTTGTTTTTTCCTGTCAGTTCTACTTCTCTCTCTGCCAGGGCAAAAGCTCCTAGTTACCTTTAGCTCTTATTCCAGGTTTATCTGAGCTGAGGGCCTGTTTTCAGTAGTCAGAATTTGTTAATTAATTCCACAGTTAGGAGCTTGGTTGAGCTAAGCCCTCGTGCTAGAAAAGGAAAGCCTCTTTCCTTTTCCCTTGGGGAACCAGGCTGCCATGCCCGTGGGGAAAGGGCACTGGCCTCCGCACTTGTGTGGGATCGCAGCTCGTTCAGCTTGTCCAGACTGGTGTACACTGTGTGTCTGGTCACTGATGTGGCTCCAGCAGTTGTTCTGTACTGTTCTTGGCTGTTTACTAGCTGCTCTGGAGGATGAACTAAATTCCACACCTCACTAAGTTGCCATCTTGCCTCTCTCTCATATACTGTCTTCTTCATATCTTTTGACATTTTATATATATTTTGATTCAACTCCTTGAACTAATTTAGGAGATTTGTTTGAATTTATTTCATTAGTTGTTCCAAATTTTCTGTCTCATTTTAGTTTGTTCCCTTGCCTGAGCCATAGCTTCTTGTTTCTTGGCCTGGTTACTAATTCTTTGCTGATGTTTAAGGCTCATTATCTTGTGTTAATTCTGAGGGTCAGTTTCTCCTTCTTGTGTAGTATTTTATTGTTGATTGGGTTTGTGTTAAAGCACTTCTTTAATGCTTGGTCCACCTTATTTTGGATCTTTAGAATAGCCTGAATTGAACTGATCTGATGTTGTCAGCTCTTCTTCAGCTCAGTCTTACCCTGGATATATGGTCCACTTTTTACTATTGAACTTTTTTTGCAGTTGCTTCACCTCCAGGTGAAAGATTCCTATCCTCTGTCCTTCTGCAGGAATCTTGGTCATTTTTCTTTGCTTTTGTGCAGAATTCTCTTCCCAGTTCCAATGATTTGTTTAAATTCTCTCCCTTACTCAATACCCCATTTTCTTTTACACCTTTCAGCTCTGGGACCCTCTAGTTTTACAGCAGTTCAGTTTAACCTGCTTTGTTTTTCTGCCTCTGGTTTCTTCTCCATTAGGGTATCCCTCTCCAGTGAGACAGATGTGGTCAGTCCAGAACAGTGGGTTACTTCTGAAAAGCTCCTCTTGCTTTAGGGAGTTGCACTGACAAAAAAGTTCACACACAACCCCCACTCCCCACCCCCCAACTGGAGGCCCTTTTGTATGCTGCTCTCCTCAGTGACTTGGGTTCTGTGGACTGGGTCACTGTGTCTGAATGTGCAAGGGGTTCTAACGCATTGATGTGAGCTCCTCCATAGTCTCTGTCCCCTTTGAAATGGACGTGGGCCACTACACTACCTCTGGAGAACCCCCAGCTGCACGTGATTGTGTTAGGAGCCTGGTCTGGGGTGGAAGTTTCCTGTCTGACATTTTTCTCTTTCTTTGATTGAGCATTTGTGGAATCCTTCTCCAGTCTGTACCATCTGCCAGAATTCTTTGCAAATGGAATTTCTCCTTATATTCCTTGAATCTCTACGGAGGTATTTTTCAGGGAATGTGTTTCATTACCATGTTGATGACATCACTCTACCAACTTCATTTTAATAGCAAATAGAAACTATGTTCATATACCTCTTCTTGCCCTGGCTTTTTTGTAGTACTTGTTACAAATGATATCTTTATTCATTGTGTCCTCTCAAACGTATTTATCATTATTTTTTTGCATTTTAATTTTAGATCCTGTCAGAAGTAAAAAAAAATGGGGTTAATACAGAAATAAAATACAGTGTGGCAGACCCAGGTTTCATTCCTGGCCCATGGACTACCCCCCCCCCCCCCCAAGTTCAACAGAATGGTGCTGCAATAATGGGGTAGTTACGTGAAAAAGAATGAAATGTGACCCCCACCATACAGCATAAAAAATACAATAGTACTGGTGTTTATAATTACTGATGTGGTCACATTTAGTAGAGATATTTATTTCTTGTTGCTGCTTTTATCCACTGTCCAGTTTTCTTTCTTTTTAGTCAGACAGGAATCTTTAGCTAATCCCTTTAGTATTGCTTAGAGAGCAGTTTCATGGGTATGAACTCCTGTAACTTGTGTTCATTTGGGAATGTCTTAATTTCTCCTTCATCTTTGGAAGACATTCTTTTTGCTTATAAAGTTCTTCGTTGGCAATATTTTCTTTTAGCACTTGAAATATTTCCTCACACTGTCTTGTTGCTTCCTTGGTTTCTGTTAAGAAATCTGCATTTAATCTTCTCAACGCTCCCTTGTATATCTTATGTTAATTTTCTCTTGCAGCATTCAGAAATTGTTCCCTTGTCTTTGGCATTCTACAGTTTTATAGTACAATTTGTCTGGGTGTGTTTCTCCTCTAGTTTTATTGTTGGATATTCATTGGGTTTCTTTAATGTGTATATTTATGTTTTCTATTAAGTTTGAGAAGTTTTCTGCCATCGCATCTTTGACTATTCTGCCCATCTCTTGCTTCTTCTGTGACTCCTTTAATGCATATAGGAGTATGTTTGATGGTTTCCCATAAATCTCTTAGGCTCTCTTCACTCTTCTTCATTTGTTTTCATTTCTGCTCTTCAGCCTGAATAATTTCAGTTGTCTTATCTTCGAGTTCACTCGTTCTTTTTTCTGTCAGCTCCAATTTGCTGTTGAAGTCCTCTGAGGAATTTTTATTTCAGTTATTGTGATTTTCAAGTGTAGCCTTTCTGTTTTGCTCATTTTTATAATTTCAATCTTTTCATTGAGAGTCTTTAAAAAAATCATTTTCTTCTTATCCTTGGTTCTTTTTCTGTGTTTTCCTTTAATTCTTTGAGCATACTAATGATCATTTAAAAAAAAAAAGTTTTATTCACACACCATACAATCACTCCTAAGTGTACAGTCAGTGGCTCTTGCTATAATCACATAGTTATGTATTCACTACTACAGTTGATATGAGAACATTCTCATTTCTTCTGAAGAAACCATCCCATACTTCTTTTATCATCCTGTTATTGACTTTCAGCTTTGATATAGTGCCTTTGTCACAATTAATGCAAGAATATTACAGTGTTACTGTTAACTATAATCTTAGTTTACGTTAATTGTATTTTTTCCTGTATACCACCCTGTTATTAACATCTTGTATTAGTGATGCACATTTGTTGTAATTCATGTGAGAACATTCTTATATTTATACAATTAACGAACATCACTGTCCACTCTAGGTTTCGCTGAGTTGTACAGTCCCAGCTTTTATCCTTTAGCCTTCCTTCTGGTGGCACACGTGGCTCTAGTCTTTCTCTTTTAACCGTATTCATACTCAGCTTTGTTAATTACACTTATAGTATTGTGTTACCATCATGAGGTATTGTGCTGTCTATTTCTGAACCTTTACAATGTTATTGAACATTCTGTACTCCTTAAGCACTGATTGCCCAATCTTTGCCCACTTTCTATGTCCTGATAACATGCTTGTTTTCCTAACATTTTTTAAAATTGTGAAATATAGTACATATACAAAACCAATAAATTTCCAAGTACATTTTTTTTTTCCAAGTACATTTTAACAAGTAGTTAAAGAATGGATTTTAAAGTCTGGTATGGGTTACAGTTCCACGATTTTTCATTTTTTCTTCTAGCTCTCCAAGATACTGTATACCAACAGAAATATTAGTATAATGATTCAGCAGCCATACTCATTTTTTCATTCTTTTTTTTATCACATAGTTGTATATTCATCGTCATGATCATTTCTTAGAACATTTGCATCAATTCAGAAAAAGAAATAAAAAGAAAACAGAAAAAAATTCATACATACCATACCCCTTACCCCTCCCTTTCATTGATCACTAGCATTTCAATCTGCTAAATTTCTTTTAACATTTGCTCCCCCTATTGTTTATTTATTTTTAATCCATATGTTTTATTCATCTATCCAGAAGGTAGATAAAAGAAGCATCAGACACAAGGTTTTCACAATCACATAGTCACACTGCTAAAGTTATTATCATTATACAATCATCATCAAGAAACATGGCTACTGGAACACAGCTCTACATTTTCAGGCAGTTCCCTCCAGCCTCTCTGTTACCCCTTAACTAAAAAGGTGATATCTATTTAATGTGTAAGAATAACCTCCAGGATAACCTCTCGACTCTGTTTGGAATCTCTTAGCCATTGACTCTTTATTTTGTCTCATTTTGCTCTTCCCCTTTTGGTCAGGAGGGTTTTCTCAATCCCTTGGTGCTGAGTCCCAGCTCATCCTAGGATTTCTGTCCCACATTGCCAGGAAGGTCCACACCCCTGGGAGTCATGTCCCACGTAGAGAGGGAGAAGGTAGTGAGTTTCCTTGTTGTGTTGACCTGAGAGAGAGGGGCCACATCTGAGCAACAAAAGAGGTTCTCTTAGGGGTGACTCTTAGGCCTAATTTTAAGTAGGCTTAGCCTATCTTTTGCAGGGTTAAGTTTCATATGAACAAACCCCAAGATTGGGGGCTCAGCCTATTGCTTTGGTTGTCCCCACTGCTTGTGAGAATATCAAGAATTCTCCACTTGGGGAAGTTGAATTCCCCCTTTCTCACCATTCCCCCAAAGGGACTTTGCAAATACTTTTTTATTCACTGTTCAAATGCTTCTGGGATTTATCGAAGCCATACTCATTTGTTAAGTCCTATTTTCTCTGTTATACTCCTCCTTCTCTTTAAAGAACTTATATACATAAGAGCGATAAATTTCAAAGTGCATCACAACAGTTAGTTGTATAACAGATTTCAGAGTTTGGTATGGGTTACACTTCCACAATTTTAGATTTTTATTCCTAGTTGTTCTAAGATTCTGGAGACTAGAACAAATACCAGTGTAATGATTCAGCAATCATGCTCATTTGTTACATCTTACCTTCTCTGTATAACTCCACCATCACTTTTGATCTTTCTCCCACTCGTTAGGAGTATTTGGGTTATGCTCTGTTCTAGTTTGCTAGCTGCCGGAATGCAATATACTAGAAACGGAATGGCTTTTAACAAGGGGAATTTAATAAGTTGCTAGTTTACAGTTCTAAGGCTGAGAAACTGTCCCAGTTAAAACAAGTCTATAGAAATCAAAGGCATCCAGGGAAAGATACCTTGGTTCAAGAAGGCCAATGAAGTTCAGGGTTTCTCTCTCAAGTGAGAAGGCACATGGCGAACACAGTCAGGGCTTCTCTCTCGGCTGGAAGGGCACATGGCGAATACAGCGTCATCTGCTAACTTTCTCTCCTGGCTTCTGGTTTCAAGAAGCTCCCCGGGAAGCGTCTTCCTTCTTTATCTCCAAAGGTCGCTGGCTGGTGGACTCTCTGCTTCGTAGTGTCACTCTCTCTGAATCTTTTTCTCCAAAATGT
>PVIY010044286.1:0-19794 GCA_004026745.1 Myrmecophaga tridactyla
AGTTCAGTGCCCCCCGCCTGGCCTCTCTCACCACGAGACCGTGACTGAATTAGCTAACGGTTCTGATCCTCAGTTTCCCCAAATGCTAAATTCTTAGATTGGACGAAAACAACCAAACTCTCTGCTCAGTTCCGAGCTCAACACTGGAGAGAGAAGCTGCAGTCCCCCGATGATGGTGGGGAAAACAGTCCAGTTATCTTTTATCCATGTCTGATTTTTCATGGATCCATCCTTCATCCTCCATTCATCTGACCAGAAAGCGTTTTGGGCACAGCTGAGGGGTCCTGCAGGGCAGGGAAGCAGACCCCCAGGTGTCCCCCAAAACCAGGCGCAGTGCAGGGTGAGTGTTGTGGGGGTTGAGAGTTCTGGGTCCCAAACGGACCCTCTGCCAGCATCTCACCTTCTCTCCTCCCAGCACCATTGAGGCGCCCCGCCCTCCCCCAGTCCCGCAGCGCTCACCCACACGCACCCCTCGCGCCATCCGGGGGCGGCCTCCTCCTGCAAAGCGGAAGCTGCCCGCGCCATGGCCCAGGGCCCACCACGTTCTGCTGAGAGTGTCAGGATTTCTGGCTGCACGTCCACACCTTAGGGTGCTGGGTGCAGTGCGTCGTTTACGAAACAAACGGAGAAGCTCAAAGACAGCGGTCTCAGGCACGATAACTAATTCGGTCCCCAAAGTTGAGAGAGGAGGAGGAGTGATGATATTTTTGTAACCAAACCATTAAAAATGTCATTGGCGCTCTTTTTAGCTTTTCCGTTTACTACCAGACACGCAAAAAACCTTGTTTATTGAAAAATAAACAAATAAGGGCTGATATCGTGTCTGTGTCTGTGATTTCTTGTGCGCCGGGCTAGACTTGCCTGCTTCTGGGATGCAGGGGCCTGGTCCTTTCGGGGGGCCCCTGCTCTGGCCTGACTTTAGCACTCCTGATGGGGAATGAGGCTGCAGGGCCTGGGAGCCCCTCAGGACCACATTCAGGGGAGGTGGGACACTGGAATATCCTAAGCCCACCTCTGGGGCCTGCACGGGCCTCGTCCCTGGGTGGTAAAGGGTGGCCGTTTGTGGGTGGTGGGGACAGAGGGATGGGGAAGGGAGAGACAGATGGGTGAGAGGCTGCACACATGGGCAGGTGAAGTCCCTTTCAGGGCTGGGCCGAGCCACATCCCAGGATAAAACTCAGAGGAGTCTGAGCATTTCTGCATTACCATCTGGCCTGCCAGAACTCAGGGACGTGAGTTTGCCAAGGTGGGAGGATCTACATATTTTGCTTGATATTTAATTAGGTCAACTTATGGTCCATGAAACATTTAGAAGTGGAGGTATATGGGCCCCCATTTATTGTCCTGACTCAGACTCCGCCCCTTCCCCAGCCCTGGGAACCCAGCCACCAGCCCGACCGCTCAGGAAGCTAACCCTCCTGCATTCCCACGGAACACCTGCCACAGGTGTGTCTGCACAGCAGACCAGAGTGCCACCCCCACTGCCCCCTATCCAAGGCAAAGCACCTCTGTCCAGCCCCTTGGCCCTGCTGGCCTTGGTTTGGAGGTCCAGCTCCACATCTCCACAGCCTGTCCCTCCACTCCTGGGCACTCCTCTGTCACGTCTCTGCCAGTGCCCCCCTTCCCCATCACCCCAGCCGGCCCTGGCGGGCCCTGCAGTGCCTCCGTCCCCCTAACCCCCCACCTTCCCCACCCCTGCCCCCACCTCGGTCCTCTCTGCTGGGCCTAGGCCCTCCTCTTCCTCTAGGTTGCTCCAGGCTCCCCAGCCCTGCCCACCCCACTCAGCTGCGGGAACACATCAGCGTGCAGAAGGCAGGGAGAGCAAGGGAGGGGAGGCAAATGAGGAAACAGCACGACGGGGTGTGTAATAAATGTTCAAACGCCTGCGAAGGGGATGAGTTTTCTAGGAAAACATTAATTACCCACACACCTCACTGCGGCGGACGGGGATAGAGCAGTAACACAGGAGAAGACCCCCAAAGCAGGCCAAGGGTCCCCGGGCTCAGGGGCCAGCACTGTGGGAGCGTTTTCCCACTCTGAAGGGGCAAAGCACTCCAGGCCGAGAATCCGTTTCAGAGTAAGAGTAAAACAACAGACCAACATCTCCCCATTTATTGTTCAAAGCTAGGAGAGCTCCAATGCTAAAACCTGACCGAGTTAACAAAAGCAAAGGGAAACCGCCTCCTCACTCCTAAATAGAGAAGCAAAAATTCTCAACAAAATAACAAAAAACCCCCAGCCAAATATGAAAAAAACATCATGATCAAGTAGTGCATTTCCAGGAAAGTGAACATAATTCGATATTCATAACACTTCATGGACAGGTCCCGCTCTTGAGTGCTCCAGGAGGGAGGACATCAAGAAAGGTCCCCTGAAACCTGCAAAACTGGGGTCAGTCAAGGGTGAGGGGAGGCTGGAGGTGGGGGGGTCCAGCTTGGGAATTGGGGGGAGCCATGGGGGCAGGGCAGGGCAGGGCTGGTATGAGAGTGGGGGCTCTCAGAGCACCTGATGGGAGGGGGAAGGTGGGGATTCTGGGGGTATGGATTCTGAGAAACTGGCCTCCAGGGACCCTCACAGCTGTGCCCAAAGCTCGAGGAGCCAGCCAAGGGAAAACACCCATTGAACTCCAAGTAAAGGAAGAAGCATTGAGCAGTGCGTGGAGCACATGAACGGAAGTTTCTGGAAGGATGGCTGGGCCAGGGAATAAAGGGGAAGGTGGACATGTGGTTGGGGCCTGGTTCAGGGTCCTGTGTGCAGAGCAGCTGGCAGTGCTCCTTAAGATAGAAGCTGCTGTCCTCCCACAGCGGCTCAGTGCCCAGGTCCAAGGTTCCTGCTGGGTTACATGACAGATGATATATTTATCATCTCAGACCCTGTGGCTTTTTCTTTTTCCGTGACTCTCTCCCTCTCCATGTCACCCACTCAAGAACCCCACCCTCACTTAGTTAACCCTTTCTCACAGGAGAAGAGAGGGGAAAGCCCAGTCCAAGTCACAGCTGGGGAGGAAGAGTGAAAACCCAGTTAACTCAGCTCCACCTAATTGCTCAGCTCTGCTGAGAAGTAGGTTTGACCATGATAAATATGCACATAAGAGTTGAGCAAACTTCATCCCCAAAAGAAGAAATATAGAATACCAATTCATTATATGCCAGAAGGGAGCTTGATAAAAATTAGCACACATTCTTGATTTTTAAAAAAATCTTAGCAAACTAAGGAAAAGTAATATCTCCTTAAAGAACTTCCATCTTAAACTAATGTTTAGTATCATGCTAATCAATAAAACCAAAGGGAGATAGTATGTGGCAGTTAAGGACACTGGCTTTAGAATCAGAGAGACCTGGCCTGATGACATTTGGCTCTGTCCCTTGGGCCACCTAACATCTTACCTGCTTCCTCATTTGCAAAGGAGCAGGGGAGGAAAACAATGAAGACCACCATTGTCCTGGAATTTTTAGCCAATGTAATAAGACAAGAAAAAACAAAACATGAGATACAACTATTAGGGATTAAATGATTATTAAAACATTATTTCCTACCAAAAAACTCAAGAGAATAACCTGAAAAACTAACATGAGAAGTCAGTAAGATGGCACATACACTCTCCATGAACAAAAACCTACAGCCCAATAACAACCTGTAAAAAATATAATGATCTGACTCACAAAGCTGCAATACTATAAAGATGCTAATTCTCCACGAAATTAATTTTATAAATTTAATGAATAAATTTGCAACAGATCACTAGACAACATGATTCTAAAGTTTATCTAGAAACGTTATCATAGAAACTATGAAGTGGGAAGAATAATTGAGGTGAAAAATAATGAAGGGAAAACTTGCACCATTGAATATAAAATGGAAATCTATAAAAGTAAAAATAGTGTGTCTCGGAGCAGGCGCTTGGTTTTCTGAATGTGGGAATAAGTGAGTGAATGAATGAATGAATGATGGCACTGAAAGGAATCTAGATCCCCAGCTTCACCTACTTAGTTACAAATGTGGAAACTGAGATCAAAGAATGCCTAGCCTAAGGCCATGGTGCTCAGTGGGGACATCTGACAATATCTGGATTTCACATTTTAGGGTGTCAAAACTTGCTACTGGCATCTGATAAGTGGAGGCTAGGGATGCTGCTCAGCACCCTACAAAACACAGTACAGCTCCCACAACCAAGAACTATTTGGCTCCAAATGTCAGGAATGCCTAGGTTGAGAAAGCCTGGCCGAAGGGGACTAGCAAGGTTGGGAGAGCCAAGAACAACAGCACACAGAAATGTGCCAGGCACTGAGAGCGCAATGCCCAATCTTGCACCTGCCAACCGGTGAGGTGGGGAGATCTGCTTCTGGTGTGTTACAGGTGGTGAAGCTCAGGCTTGGAGATGCCAAGAAACATGTCCCAGGTCACCTGATTTTGTACAGATTTTTTAATAAGGCTGATTGTAGATGTTGGAAAATGGATAGAGGTGGTGGTAGCACATTACTGTGGGTGTAACTAGCAATGCTGGGTGTGAGTATGGTTGAAAGGGGAAGTCTATGGTTGTGTATGCCACCAGAAGGGAAACTAGAGGATAAAACATGGGACTGTATGACATAGGAAAGTTGTGGATGATGACTGTGGTTAATTGTACAAAAAAGAAAGTTCTTGTATGAACTAGAACCGATCTGTGTCACTGTTACAAGGTGTTAATAATAGGGTGATATATGGGGAAAATGCATTTAATGCAAACTAAGGACTATAGCTAATAGTAACATTGCATATTCTTTCATCAGTTGTAACAAAGGCACTATACCAAAGCTAAGCATCAATATAAGGGGTATGGGATTTTTTTTTGAATAATGAGAATGTTCTCAAATTGACTATGGTGATGAATGTACAATTCTGTGGTTATACCAAGAGCCATTGATTGTACACTTCAGATGGATGGTATGGTGTGTAAATAAAACCGTTAAAAAAAAAAGGATTGCCTGGCTAGAAAGTGGTAACACTAAAATCCAGCATCCAGACCTCCAATGTTCATGCCAATTTTCTTTCTGCTACCTAACTGTGTCTTCTGAGTTTGAAAATTATTTATTTCCAATTTTCTTAGTATTAGTAACTGCCTCACTGGGAGTCCTGGGGCCGTCTTAGACTTCATTACTTCCTGCAGGTCGTCAGCAAGAGTCCTGAGTAGACTTCAATTCCACCCTGTGTCATTCCAGATGGAACCTCTGTGCTTACTTCTATCTCCATCCACCCACCCACTGTGAAAACACTCACTAGCACTGTGCCTCGAATGCTTCCCCCTTGCACACACACACACACACACACTGCCCAGGTGACATTTTGCCGAGTTGAGCCAAAGATGGGACCAAGACCCCATGCTGCAGTTAGTATAGGAACTGCTATGACACTGCCCACTCTTTTTTTTTTTTTCAAATGCAAAAGGACTGTAGATAGTACTTCTTTCTTATCCTATTGGATTTTTTCGAGAATTACTGGAATTGACACTCTGAATTGACATTCCTACAGACCCAAAGCATCATTATGGTCCACCAGTCAGAGTAGAGGCTTAGGGAGGTCAGGCGATCAATGGATTTTTACTCAGCCCTGTCTCTTAATGGTCCCAGTGGGTCCCTGAACCCACCCTGCAGTTTTTATTTCAGTTCTGGAATGCTTAATTGGAATAGACACACTCAACCACTGTCAGAATCCCCATGTGGGAGCCCTGACCCTATGAAGCAGGGACTATTATGGTAGGAGAGGCCAAGTGGAAGTCACTAAAACTCAATCTATACTTACAAAAATAGTACACCATAAGTAATACAGTGTTCCTGGAGAGGTTACAGAGATTCATGCCACCCTAAAGGACTAGAAAGATGGTGGGGATTCCTACAGCATCTCTGTTCAACTCACCTACCTGGTCTGTGAAGAGGATGCATCTTGGAGAATAACAATGGGTTATTATAAACTTAAATCAGGTGGTGACTCCAACTGCAGCTGCTATTCCAGATGGGGTTTCATTGCTAGGGTAAATCAACTCATCACTTGGTGCCTGGTATTTTGCTATTTTCTCCAAACCAGTTCGTGTTCAGTTGGAAAGGCCAGCAATATACTCAGGGGTATCTCATCTCTCCAGGTTTATGTCATAGTCGACTTCCCAGGGACTCTGATAACCTCTCTTTTACACAGGGAATCATGCTCGGTCACTACATCGATAGGGTTCTACTGATGGATATATTTGCAGGGCACTTGCATGTCAGAAGGTGGAAATAAATCCCTCAAAAATTCAGGGCCCCTTCGGTGGGCCATGGTGGCTCAGCAGGCAGAGTTCTCGCCTGCCATGCCGGAGACTTGGGTTCGATTCCCAGTGCCTGCCCATGCAAAAAAAAAAAAAAAAAAAAAAAAAAAAAATTTCAGTGCTCCTTTCACCTCAGTGAAAATTCTAGGAGTGTAGTAGTTTGCAGCACACTGAATATCCTTTTCAAGGTGAAGGATGATTTGCTATTTGCTACCTCCAGTCCATGTGAAAGAGGTACAACTTCTAGTAGACCTCTCCGGATTTTGGAGGCAACTTATGCCTCATTTGCACATCTGACCCATTTACCAAGTGGCCTGGAAATCTGCCAATTTGGAGTTTGAATAATGTTTTTGAATAATGAGAATGTTCTCAAATTGACTATGGTGATGAATGTACAATTCTGTGGTTATACCAAGAGCCATTGATTGTACACTTCAGATGGATGGTATGGTGTGTAAATAAAACCGTTAAAAAAAAAAGGATTGCCTGGCTAGAAAGTGGTAACACTAAAATCCAGCGTCCAGACCTCCAATGTTCATGCCAATTCAGCCCAGAACAAGGAAAGGCTCTGCAGTTGGTCCAGGATGCTGTGCAAGCTGCTCCATCTCTTAGGCTACATGATCCAGCAGGTCTCAGGGAGCTTGAAATGTTTGGAGCCTGTGGCTAGCCCCATAGGGAATCATGGCACAGACCCTCAGGATTTTGTAACAAAAAGCTCTGCCATCCTCTGCAGATGAACTATTCTCCTTTTGAAAAACGACTTTTGGCCTGCTACAGGCTTTAGTAGCGGTTGAACTCTTGACTATGGGCTACTCAGTTACCATGTGGTCTCACCTGCCCATCATGGACAAGGTGTCTTTACCTATAAAGCTTTAAAGCTGGGCATTCACGAAGGCACTCCATCGTCAAAGGAAGGCAATATATTTAATCTTAGCCTCAAGAAAATCCTTAAAGCAAAATAAGTTGCATGAAGGGGAGGCCCAGATGCCCCTGCCCCCAATCTTCTCTGTCACTTTCTCTTTACCAGTTTATATCTGTGACCTCATGAGGAGTTCTTTATGGCCGTCCGACTGAGGAAGAACAGTTTTTATCCTAGTTTATAGAGGGTTCTGCATAATATGCCAGCACTGTCCAAAGTGAACAGCTACAGTACTGTAGCTCTGCTCTGGGCAGCCCTGAAGGCCAATGGTGAAGGCAAATCCCCCAAGTGGGTAGAAGTTAGGTTGCTCATTTTGTCCAGAAGGAGAAAATGCCAGAGATCTGGGTCTCTGTTGATATAGAGGTTATGGCTAATAATTTAGCTGCGTGATCATGGAATTGGAAGGAATATGATCAGAAAATTGGTGACAAGAAGGTCTGGAGAAGACATGTTTGCCTAGACCTCTCAAAATCAGTACTGAATTTGTATCCACGGTGGTCACCAAAAGGTGACTTCAGCAGAGGAAGATTTTATTAACCAGGTGGAAAGGATGGCCTGTTCTGTGGATGCCAAAAAGCCATCTTTCTCAGTCACTCCTGTTGTTGCCCCCGTGGGCTAATGAACAAGGAGACCACATTGGCAGGGATGGAGGTTATGCCTGGTTTCAGCAATAGGGGCTTCCACTCAATAAGGACAGTCATCTACAGCCACTGCTGTGTGCAAACAGCAGAGTCCAACACTAAGTCCTGATATGGCACCATTCCTAGGGGCATCAGCCAGATACCTGATGGCAAGTGACTACATTAGACCACTTTCATCATGGGAGAGGATAATATTTGGTTCTTACTGGGATAGATACTTACCCAGTAAGCTAGGATATGGATTTGCCTTTCCTTTCTCAATGTTTCTGCCAAAATGAATATGCATGGATTTACAGAATTCCTTATCTGCATCATGGCATTCAATACAGCATCAATTCTGATGAAAGAACTCACTCCACAGCAAATGAAGTGTGGTGATGGGCCCGTGTGCATGGAATTCACTGGTCTTATCATGTTTCCCATCATCCTGAAACAGCTGGCTTGAGAGTTTGATGAATTGGCTCTGATGCTGGGTAGGTGGCACTACCTTGCAGGATAGATAGAAATGCAAAGAGAAAGAAATAAATTCACACTTATGATAGGAGATTTCAATACTTGTTTTTCAACAATTAATAGAACAAGTAGGCAGAAGGTCATCAAGGATATAGAAGACTTGAACAATACTATCGATCAATTGACCTAACTGATATCTATAGAACACTTAATCCAACAACAACATAATACACGTTCTGGCAAATTCTCCTTGATAGATCATATGCTAGACATACAATGTGCCATAATAAAGTTAAAAGAATTGAAATCATACAAAATATATTGTCCAATCATAAAACAATTAAATTAGAAATCAGCAACTGAAGGAAGTTTGGGAAGTCCAAAGTATTTTGAACTGAATGGAAAGGAAAACACAACATTTCAAAATTAAATGGATGCAAATGGGGACAACCAAATCAGTAGGCCAAGTCCTCGATCTTGGGGTTCACCCTATGAAACTTATTCCTGACAAAGAGAAGTTAAGCCTACTTATAATTATGCCTAAAAGTTGCCCCCAGAGAACCTCTTTTGTTGCTCAGATGTGGCCTCTCTCTTTAAGCCAACTCTGCAGGTGAACTCACTGCCCTCTCTCCTATGTGGGACATGACTCCAGGGGTGTAAGTCTCCCTGGCAACATGGGACAGAACACCTGGGATGAGCTGGGACCTGGCATCGTGGGACTGAGAAAGGCTTCTTGACAAAAACGGGGAAGAGAGAAATGAGACAAAATTAAGTTTCAGTGGCTAAAAGGTTTCAAACAGAGTCAAGAGGTTATCCTGGAGGTTATTCATATGCATTATATAGATATCCCTTTTTAGTTTATGATGTATTGGTGTGGCTGGAGGAAAATACCTGAAACTGTTGAGCTTTGTTCCAGTAGCTTTGATTCTTGAAGATGATTGTATAACGATATAGCTTTTACAATGTGACTATGTGGTTGTGAAAAATAAACAGATGACACGTTGAATTTAAAAAAATTATTGGATGCAGCTAAAGCACCGTTTAAAGGGGAGGAAGAACTTATAACTTTAAATGCATATTTTAGAAAAGAAGAAAAATCTCAAATCAATGATCTAAACTTTCACTTTAAGAATCTAGAAAAAGAAGAGCAAACTAAATCCAAGCAAGCAGAAAGGAGGAAATAATAAGGATTAGAGTAGAAATCAAGGAAGCAGAATACAGCTTTAAAAAATGGAAAAAGTCATGAAACCATGACCTTCTTTGAAAAGGTCAACAAATTCAATGAGTCTTTAGCTAATCTTATCAAAGAAATAAGAGAAAAACATAATGATCATCAAAATCAGGAATGAAAAAGGTACATCACTTCTGACCCTACAGAACTTAAAAAGGATTCTAAAGGACTCTCTGAACAACTGATGCCAACAAATTAAGCAGCTGGTGAAATGGATAAATTCCTAGGAAGACATGAATCATCAAAATTCACTCTAGAAGAAATAGAAAATATGAAAACACTCTAAGAAAAAAAAAGAAAAAAAGAATTAGTAAACCTGCCTGGGTAGCTCATTTTAACAACCTAAGCACATGGAGCCCAGAATGGGAACAAGGCCTTGTAATTCAGTATGGCTTAATGCAGTACCCATATACATACCAGGATGTGGTGGACTGATAATTAAAAAAATATTGATAGAATTGATTGTCTGCTTTGGATGGACTGTATGGTGTGTGAAGATATCTCAATAAAAATAGTTTTTAAAAAGTATGGTAGAGTCTATTGTAGAACTGTAGAAAAAATATGGAACTATTAAATTTTCCCATCTGGGAAACTCCTGGTACTCTCAGACATTAGGGACTCCCAAGAAAATATGGCAAGTCCTTGATTTTGAGGATTGCCTGTATGCAACTCATTTCTGTAGCAGAGAAGCTAAGATTACCTGTAAATTATGCCAAGAGTTGCTTCCAGGAAACTCCTTTCATTGCTTAGATGTGGCCTCCCTCTCTCTAAATACCACTCAGCAAGGAAAATTATCACTGTTCCCCCTACGTGGGACGTGACATTCAGGGGTGAAAGTCTCCCTGACAACGTGGGACATGATTCCTGGGGATGAACCTGGCCCTGGTACTGTCGGATCAACAATGCCTTCTGGACCAAAAGAGGCAAGAGAAATGTAAAAAAATAAGGTATCAGTGGCTGAGAGAGTTCAAATGGAGCTGAGAGGCTATTCTGGAGGCTACTCTTAGGCAAGCTTCAACTAGATATTGTTGATTGCCCTGGTTTGCCAAACCCCAACAAACACCAATCCTGTTAACCCTAAAGAACACCCAGGGCTCTAATTGAGATGCTACAAAAGTTTCACGCACTAAGTTTACTTCCCTGAAACTTATAATCTTCAGAGAGTTCCTAAGACAGATAAGTCTTGAAACCCAGAGGGGCCAGCCTCTCCAAGAATATCAACTCATTCCATCCCCCTATTCTATATTGTCAATATCTCTTTTCAACATGAAAAAGTTAGAATGGGTATAGCCCAAAGACCCCTATAGATTGGGAGTAGGCTCCAAGGAGAAGGAGGAGTTATAACAGAGAAGATAAGGTTTAACAGACAAGTATGACTGCTAAATCACTATATTGATGTTTCTTTTGGCCTCTGGTGTTTTGGAACAGCTGAAAGGTAAAACCCGAAGTTGTGGAATGGTAACCCCCACCAAACATTGAAATCTGTTCTGTAACTACTTGTTAAAATGTACTCTGAAAATGGTTGCTCCTTTAAAAAAAATTACTTTTACCTTTTTTGTATATATTTCACAATGAAAAATGTTTAAAAAAATGGATTAGCAATGAAAAGTCTTCTCACAAAGAAGAACCTCGATCACATGGCTTCACTGGTGAACTCTAGCGAATGTTTAAAGAGGAAATGATATCAATACTCTGCAAATGCCTGCATAAAATAGAGGAGGAAGGAACAATTCCTAACTCACTCTATGAGCCCAGTGTTATCCTCATTCCAAAGCCAGGAAAGATATAACAAGAGAATAAAATTACAGACCAGCAACCCACACGAATGTGGATGCAAAATCCTCAACAAAGTATTAGCAAGCCAAATTCAGCAACATATAAAGAGGATTTCACACCAGGACCAGTGGGATTTATCCCCGGAACACAAGGTTGGCTTAACATAAAAAATCAATTAATGTAATACACCCTATTTATAGAATAAAGGCAAAAACCACATGATCATCTCAATAGACACAGAAAAAGCATTTAATAAAATTCAGCATGATAAAACTTTCAACAAACTCAGAATAGAAGGGAATTTTCTCAGCCGGTTAAAAGCATCTATTAAAAAAACTACAGCAAACATCATACTTAATTATGAAACACAATTATGAACACATTGTCCCTAAGATCGAGAACTAGGCAAAGGTGTTTGTTCTTACCACTCGTGTTAAACGTTGTCCTGGAGGTCTAGACTTTACAATTGGAAAAGAGAAAGAAGTAAAAGACACCCAGATTGGAAAGGAGGAAGTAAAACTGTCTGTATTACACATGACATGATCTTGTATGTAGAAAATCCTAAGGAATCCACAAGGATTATTATTATTATTATTATTATTATTTTTGCTTTTTTTGACATGGGAAGGCAGCGGGAATCGAACCCAGGTCTCCAGCATGGCAGGAAAGAACTCTCCCACTGAGCCTCCGTTGCCTGCCCCACAAGACTTACTTTATAACTAATAAATAATTCTAACAGATGTAGAATATAGGATCAGGATACAAAAATCAGTTGCGTATCTATAGACTAGTAGTGAACAATCTAAAAGTGAATTTAAGGAAACAATTCCATTCAATAACATCAAAAAGAATAACATGTTTAGGAATAAATTTAATAAAAGAAATGCAAGACTTGTACTGAATACTACAGAGTTGTTGAGGCAAATGAAGGAATGCCTGAATAAATGGAGGACATCCCCTGTTCACAAATTAGGAGACTTGATGTTAAGATGGCAGTTGTCCTCCAAAAGACGTATACAGGGCGGCTGCCGTGGCTCAGCAGGCAGAGCTCTGACCTGCCGTGCTGGAGGTCTGGAGTTCGATTCCTGGTGCCTCCTGCCCATATGCAAATTAAAAAAAAAAAAAGACGTATACAGTCAACATATATATCTCAAAATCCCAGCAGGTACTTTTCCACAGAAATTGACAGAATTTTACAGAATTGAAGCTGATTAAAAATTTATATGGAAATTTAGACACCCAGAATAGTTAAAAACAATTTTGAAAAAGAACAAAGTGGGAGGACTTTGGCTTCCCAGTTCTAAAACTTACTATAGAGCTCCAGCAATCAAGAGTGCCTACTGGCAAATCAATGGAATGAAATTGAGAGTCCAGTGATAAGTCCCTAATTTATGGTCAATTGATTTTGTTTAAAGCTACCTAAGCCATTCAATGGTGAAAGGACAGGCTTTTCAACAAATGGTGCTGGGACAGCTGAATATTCACATGCAAACAGATGAACTCAGATCTTTACTTCTATACAGAAAAATTAAAACCAAATGGACCATAAAGCCCAATGGAAGAGCTAAAGCTATAAAAGTTTTGGAGGAAAACATTGAAGAAAATCATCATAAATTTGGGTAAGACAGAGCTTTCTTAGATGAGACACCAAGAGTACAATCTATAAAAGAAAAAATTGTATGTTGGACTTCGTAAAAATTAAAAACTTTCACGCTTCAAATGACACTGTTAAGCAAATGAAAAGACAAGCCATAGACTGAGAGAAAATATTTCCAATCATATTTCTGGTAAAGGACTGTATCCATGTACTACACCAATGCTAGGTGCTAATAATAGGGTGATGTACAAGAATCCTAAATTTTCTGTCTGATTGTTCTGTAAACCAATAACTTTTCTAATAAAAAAGAAAGAAAAAAAAAACTTTTATCCAGAATATATAAGGAACACTACAAGAAGACAAACACCTAATTAGAAAGCTGGACAAAATATTTGAATAGACATTTAAATAAGTGGCTAAAAAGCCCTTGAATAGATGCTCTATATCATTAGTCAGTAGGGAAAAACAGAAACCACATAAGATACCTCTTCACACACACTATAGTGGCTCTAATGAAAAGACAGGCAAAGACAAGTGTTAGGATGTGGAGAAATGGGCTCCCTAATATATGGCTGTTGGGGGGTAAAATTATGCAGCTGACTTTGCAAAAGGGTTTGCAGTTTCTTTAAAAACTAAACATAGGCCAAACAGCTTTGCAGAAAGTTACCACTGTTACCCAGTTCAACAGTGTGGAATAGAACCCAGTGCCCACTCCCTGGGCCAATGACTTCTAACTGGCCCTCCATCACCCCCTCAGGACACCCTCGGACTGCCCCAGGACCCCCAACTTCACTGCTTCTCCCCAACCTGCCTGTCGAGATACCATGTCCCCCTCTCGCAGGTGTGCCCAAATGACCACCAGAACTCCAAGGCTACTTTCAACTTCCAGGTCAGTCTGGAGGTCCACTCTCATGTCTTCCTGCCCACGTCTTCCTACTTTGACCATGATAAAGTGGACTTGAAGAGCTTTACTCAATAAGGAAACCTGTTGAAAAACTCAGAAAGTTGCAAAATCAATAATGTAGCTGAATCCTCTTTCAGGATATCAAGAAACCAGTGGGCTAAGTCCAGTGGAGTGTGTGTGACACTTGGAATAAAGGGGAAACTAGTCACTAATGGAGCTCACAAACTGGCCACTGACCAAATCAATCCCCACTTGTATGACTTCTTTGAGACACATTAACTGAACAAGCAGATAAAATACATCGAAGAATCGGGTGCTCACATAACCAACTTGCTGAAGATGGGGGCTCCCTGGGATCTGACTTGGCAGAGGGTCTCTTTGACAAGCATCTCCCAGTGGTGAGGACAGAGCTCAGCCTTAGCCCGGCTTCCCCTGAGCCACAGGGGTGACTTCTGGGCCACCAAGGCACTACGTGCATAATGGGTACATAAGTTATAGCGACATTCACCATTCCTTTCACTTGTACCATTCCTTCAAATAAAACCATTTGGTACCATCTCCCCTTCAAAAAAGTTAAAACATAAGTTCACTATATGAACCAACAATTCTCCTCCTAACTACCTACCCAAGGGAAATGAAAACACACGTCCACACAAAACTTGATGTGAAAGTTCATAGCAGCCTTATTTCTAAGAGCCAAAAGTGGAAACAACCCTAATGTCTGTCCTTGGACAAATGGATAAACAAAATGTGGTCTATCCATACAATGGAATACTACTCAGCAGTAACAAGAATGAAATTCTGATATGTGCTACAATACGGATGAACCTCAAAGACATTATCCTAGCCAAAAGAAGCCAGACATAAAAGATTACATATTATAAAATTGAGTTTATCTGAAACATCCTGAAAGGTAAATCTACAGGAACCTAAAGTAGACTAGTGGTTGCCAGGGGTCAGGGATGGGATCAACTGGAAACAAGCACAAAGGATCCAATGCCATAGCTGTTTTCCTCGTTCTTCCAAATGCCTGACACATTGCACTCTTCTGTGCATTCCCTGCCACTGTTATACCACCCCAGGTTACCAGGGGTGGAAGTCTTAACAATTGTACTTTTAGGTCATGCCAGAGGCCAACAAGCTCCCCTACCACCAGGGACAGGGTCTTCATTGCCAGCCATCTAGTGGGTGAGCCAACTCCCAAATTCCCTTTCAGAGATTCTCAGCCACTCCTGGAACCACCTTTTGCAGGTTGGGTCCCCTGGCATTCAGTCCTAGAGGTGAAGATTTTTATGTGGAGAGTCCTTGGGTTCATCCTATTGGGAGGGGAACCCGAGGAAGCAGGACATGGCAGAAGAAGCTGAGTTGCAATACAGTCACAACAAAGGCCTCAGAGGATCCCACGGGGAACTCTGGAGCTGGGATGGCCCTTCAGGGTTGTCCAAAGTTGGGGAAAGGATGCCGAGGCTTTTTACACTACACCAATCCATCATGAGATGTGGGCTGACCCCAGTAAGGGGTTTGAGTTTGGATGAGCCGAGGGCAGCCCTGCAGAGGGTACTTGGCTGAGAGCTGTCGGTTGCAGCATGTTTAGCTGCTGAGGGCTGAGTGCCCTTTCCTGAGGTGGGGGTGGGGGTGTGGGTGGGACCTGGGCAGTCACACAGCACCCGCCACATCCTTGATAATCTTTCCCTATGTATATGACATCAGACTAAAACTCACATTTGGACTCTGGGATATTTGGGTAACTTCAAGGATATCCTAGAAGAAACCATCATGAGCTCCACCATCTTGATAATCAGTCTTCATGGGTTTTATGTGCCATGTTCTGAAAAATTCTTTTTAAGGCTGGGAAAAACTAAAAACCCCAAAGTCCCTTATTTGGGCATACTTAAGCAGAAAAAAAAATAGGAGTGTTTCTAAAATTAGCACTGTACACATCACATTTCTCAAACTTTATATTCAGTCATTCATTTATCAGCAGACGCTTGTTAGCATCTACCATGTACCAGACACTGTGCTGTGAGTTGAAAATATGTTTCCTTGGGGGTTGTTTTGACACGTCAACACCTACCCTTTGGGGAACCACTCAGTGTGGTCTTGGTGGGGCTGTCAAGGTTTCTGCTCCTTCTCCACCCCAGCGTATCATAACCAACGCCACCCCCAGAAATGGTTCAAGGGGTGTGTGAGCACAGACTCTAAGCTGGGTCAGTCCATGTCCTTTCCTTATACTGATATATGGAGGCAGGGAGAAAAGCAGACCCTTTCCACTGGGGTTGTTAACCTGGTATAATGTAAGTCTAAAGTTCCTAGAAGAAGTATCAATAGTTGGAGGGGAAAATGAGGGAAACAAAGAGATGCAAAGATGAGGAGGGATAAGGAGATTTTGTCTGAGCCCTTGGATTTCAGAGTTCTGTAGATTCTAAAGTTTTCTTTCTTAAGCTAGGTTGAGTGGTGTTTCTATTGCTTGTAATCCAAAATATCCTGGCTGGAGTCTCATGCTGGAGTCTGCCCCCTGTATCAGCTCTTAGCACTGAACGCTGAGCCTCAAGATCTCTTAGCCTTGTAGGGTAGGGGCTATTATACATTTGTCCCTTTTTACAGATGAGGCCACAGGCTCTATGAATTTGAGATTTTAAAACTGTGATGAATGAGAAAGTACACTGTAAGTGAAAGCTGAAAAGCACTGTTCATATGGGACCTTTTATTGTTACTGAAGGTATATCACCAATGTCTCGTGCAAAGTGGGACATCTCACTCAAGATGCCTCCTGGGCCCTTGGCTCTCTGGCAACATTGCATTGGGTGCTCCTCAAAGGTAGAGGAGGGGCTTCCAACTCTCCAGAGTCTAAGGGCCCAGCCCAGGGATGCTACAGAGTATGGAAAAATCATTCTGAGTGAGCTGAGTAGTTGGGTTCAGCCCCGACCTGGGAACTGTACATGCTCTGGCTTCAGAGGGAGCTCAGCCTATGAGTGGCAGAGCCGACCTCCTTGTCCCTCAAGGGGGCAACTCTGAGGTGTGTGCCGCGATGTCTCCCAGAGGTCCCCGGAGGGATTGAACCCCAGTTACCCATGGTAGAAACTGCTCATTAGGCCTCCCTGTATTGCCTCCTCCCCTGCCCTGGCTTATGGCCCCCTTTTCCACAGGTGCTTCCCGGAAGCCCTTCCCAAATAAACTTCTTGTACTTGGACCCTTGTCAAGGTGGGCATGGGGCTTTCCTGTGTAAGGTCTCTAACACTGAGGACTTTTCCATTTGCTGATGAAAGAAACCCAACTCAACTGGCTTAAGGAAAAGGAAAAAGGATGGGTCTGCTCAACTATCAAGTGCAGGTCTGGCTGAAGGCAGGGCAGAGTTGCGTTCGGGTCTCCTCTGTTGTGACCGCATTTGCAGATGGAGCCTCTCTACATGTTCTCCCTCAGCAACTCTGAGCTCATGTCCTTCCAGCTTCAGGTTCAGAGGAGACCATGTCCGATTCCCAGGGGGTGGAATGCAAGTCTACACACTGAAAGTCGGGAGCTTGGCCTGGGTCCCCGGTCTGTCCCCGAACCTCTTATGTGGGCCTGGTGGGGGTATCCTCTGGTTGGTTGTGCATGGGACTCTGCTGGTCAAACCTCAAGGACCAGGAACGGGGGAGCATTGTTCCTGCAAAAGGAAAATTGAGGTACTGCTGGCCAAAGAAAGGGGGTGGCGGGCGGGTGAGTAGGTAAAACCCACTGACGGCCACTACAGATCCTTCTAGCTTAACATTCACAGGCTCCGTTCCTCGCTCATGAATTCATTCAGCAAACATTTATCCTGCCCACTAAGTTCCAGAACTTAGAGAAACAGAGAGCGCACAACACAGCTCAAAGACTGATGTCTTTCTGCACCAGAAACATGGCGGAATGGAACAAACCCACATTTCATCTCAGCTCTGCCATGTACTAGACCTAAGCTCTCCGAGCCTCAGTTTCCCCAACTGTCAAGTGGACAGCGACGGAATAAGCTGCAAAACCAGGGGGGAAACTCTGAGTTCTCTATCCGGCATGCCGCTGGTGTTCAGTTACAGTCTGTCCTTTTCCTTCTTCCCTTCAAGGGTTTTGTTTTTTTTTGAAAAGAACAAAAGCAGAGCATGAGTGAACTTTCCAAATGAATTACTGGGGGGCCCACGGCGTGGCCTCCTCTTCTGGGACTCGCCAGTGCTTTCTGCTTGACGCACCCGTCTGCTCATCATGCAGTGTCCGTCATGCTGGATGCAACGTCTTTCCTTCTCGATGACAAGGCTGGTGGCAGTCGGTGCCAATGAACCTCCCACTGCGAGCTCAAGTGTGGGGGGGCGGCCCTCTGAACGCTTGCCTCAGCCTCTCTCGCCAGAGCTTCTCCCCCTGCTGAAAATAACAAGCGCTCAGAGGCTCTGTTCGCGTCAGAAGAAAATGAGACAGCCTTTACATCCCAGCTTTTTAAAGTGCTCAGGGTACTCTTGCTCAGACACTCTTGAGTTAAAAAAGGGGAAATTAGTGAAATGTGGAATAATTTGAAGAAATTAGACCTAGTTTGTCCAAGATTAAGGATAGCTCTTAATTAAGCGGCCCAATCTTTCTTGCTGGGGAAAAAATCACTTCAGCCCTTAATTTCCTTAAGCATTTCTGCAAGGATGTATGTGCAAAGGCTTCTGGGGGTGTTTATTAGGTCGTTTTATTTTAATCACCCACGGCTGGGTTTGTCAGGAGATGCTGGAGAGATTTCATTGAATTCTCAATCAGCCACTTTAGAAGACTCACCCAGAACCTTCTCCGGAAGTCCAACAGATTCTCCAGTGAAAAGGAAATTTCCATTCCTCTCACAGTCCTGGGTTGGGGTTTGGGGGTCCAGGGACCTCACTGAGCAGGACGTACAGGGTCCAGATCCATCAGAGACCCCCTGAGGCTGCCTTGGCCCCCACAGGCAAAGGGCAGAAAGAGCAGAGGGCAGAAAGAAGGGAAGAACATTCTAGTAGCTCCCAAAGAAAGGAGCAGGAGGCATCCCTGAGGAGGCGGCACTCTCACTATACACGAAGGACAGGAGATGTTAGCAAAGTTACGAGTTGGTCGTGGCCCAGGGAGAGGAAACCTCAGCCTCAGCAAGTTCCACACTCAAAAAATTGTGTCTGCCTGGTGCATGTGAGAGTGACCGGGAGATAAGGCCAGGAAAGTCACAGCTGGGACCTGAGCCTTTCCTCCTGGGGTTGCAAACAGGAGAGTGGCCACTCTGATGGCTGGGGGAGCCTGGACTGAAGGAGGCAGAGGACAGCCCAGGGCAGGGGCAGGATCCTTGAGCGAGGCCCGGGGGCTTAGGCAAGCGGGGGCGGGGGCGGGGAGGGGGGCAATGGCATCGTGGGAGGGCTGCTCATCTGAACCCCGTGAAACTGCCATTTGTAAGCCAGTGATTATACGAGGTTGCACCTAACAGCCAGGAGGTAGAGTGGAAATTTGGGGTGACGAATAGCTCTGTGTGTGTGTGTGTGCGGGGCACTATCAGGGGTGTTACCAGGAAACAGAGTCCCTCGGGGTGGTTCAGGGGGAGCCGCTGTGGGTGGGGACAGGATAACTACCCAACAGCAGGAAGTCACTGCACAGAACCTCTGATGTGGGGAGGGGCCGCTGCCCCGGGGGGTGCTGCTCCCCTGTGCTTCTCTCTCTAGCTCAGCATCCTTCAGAGCGCCTCTCCCAGCAGGGTGACGAGCCCCTGCCATATGTACACCCACGCACTGCTTCCTCCCCTGCATCTCCTTAGGGGGCTTGGCCATCCCTTCGTGTCCCAGCAGGGGGCTATTTACAAAGGTGTGGGAGTGGGCAGGGGACGCCTCCTCCAGGCCGCCCTCTCCACACGCACTTCGGCCAGAGAGGAGTGGAGACCCCTTATCTGTGCCCAGACCCGCGTCTATACGCCTTCCCCTCCTCCTTCAACCCACCCTCGGCTTGGCAGTGGCAGAGGATGCTCCTCCCAGCCCCTCCTCCCCCGGCCCAAGCAGACCCCC
>PVIY010044287.1:0-19787 GCA_004026745.1 Myrmecophaga tridactyla
CCCATGCCCTCAGTCTCCCAGCCTGGCACCCAGACCTCCATCCACCCTCCGGAATTTTTCCCAGGCTCATCTCTCTCACATGCTTTTCACACACACACACGCTTCATATGCCTATGACTTGCACACGCGGGGCACAACAGCTGCGTCTCCGATATCTATCACACAGCTGTCTGTTAAGCACGTGTGCCCCTCTGACACACACGTCTGTCACCCGCATGTCTTTATTACATCCTTGCATCTCTATCACATGTGTCATACGTGTGTGTCTTGCGCTCTCAATACCCGGGGGTCAAACAATCCCACACGCAGCGTCCCACCCACAGTGTCACATACATCAGTAAGCAACTGCATGGTCACAGCTCCTCTGGGAAGCCCGGCCCATGGGCACAGCCCTCCCTGCTCTCAGGGATGGGATGGGGGCCTGGAGTGGGGTGTGGGGAACCAGCGGGCAGACAGTGGTGGCTGGGTGGCGGCTGGGAGCGCGGGGAGGGGGCTCAGCCTTCCGGGTGGGCCTGACTCCTGCTGGCCTCCCCGCTTCCCCAAGCTGGGTGCTGCTCCCCAGCTTCATTGCTGTCCCAGGGTCTCACCCCCATCTCAGCTTTGTGAGGCCACTTGGGCTGGTCTGAAGCTGGTCTGAGCCTGCAGGTGTCGCCGCGACAAGCCTAAAAGAAAAAAGAGCGATGGTTTGGGTGCATCCCTGTAGAAGGGGTCAGTCGGGGGCCCTCCGGCACTAAGCCCTGATATGTCGGTGGCAGCTGGGACAGTGTCCATGCAGGCACCAAATGCGTGTTTATGGCCCCCAGCCTCCCTGACCCTATGTGCAAAATGGGGGTGAAGATTCCCCAGCTGGAGGGACGGGGGGGGGGGGACAGCCCCCTGCCTGCTCTCTGGACCAGCCCGCCTCCTCTCTTGCATCCAGAGTTGTGTCATGGGGGAGCAGGGGATGAAGTCCAAAGAATCTTATTCCAGAGGCGCAAACCTGGCACCCCTGCCATGGCTGGCCCTGTTTGTGTTTGGTTTGGCTCTCATTGTGTTATTATAATTAAACAAAAAATTAATTAGCTGCCAGCATTTACAAATAGGCAGGTTTCACATGAAAGTCCGGATTTCCATCCTCTCTTGAAAAAAATCCCAAGGTCTGGCAGCTCGGGATCTGCATTCCCACGGGGGGGCCCTGGGCTGGTACTGCAGGCCCCTCGCCTCTGTGCAGGGGCAGGGGGCAGGGGGTGGCCCGGCAAATCATTCCCAGCTCCCGCTTGGCCTCCTCAGGTCTCCGTGCTGGCTGTTGTGTGCTGCTTTGTCCACCCTGGGCTAGTCCTGTGGGTGGGAAAACCTTAAGGGAGCTTCCTACCAGCTGAAGGCCTTAGTCATAGCAGCTCCAAGCGGCGCGCCCTGGAGCTGGGACCAGCTTTGGGATGGGCAGGCGCTCTCTGCTGGACCGTGGCCTGGGGGCCTGGGGAAGAAGGCAGGAACTCACCTCATGCAGGGAAAGGACGTGCTCAAGGCTAGCCCGTATCCAGCTCCTTTCTTTCCAGATTTTTGTGGTGACCCTGCCAGGGAACCTTCTTACTCCCTGTTTGACTGATGGGGAAACTGAATCTCCAAAAGGGCAAGTGTCTCATGGCGACAGGGGTGGAGCTGGGATTTGAACCTGTGTTTTCTGACTCTAAAGCCTTTCGCCACTGCCTCCCATTGAGTCCAGCAGAATGAGGACTCGATCTTATTTGTCCTGGGGGAGTTCCCTGAGCCGGGTCTGTTGCCTGATATACAGTAGGTGCTTAATAAGTGTTTGTGGGATGGCGAATGTCAGCCTAGCTTACATTCTCTTCAGGGGTCAGGATAGATCTGAGGTGCAGATCACCCACAGTCCGAATGACTGTTCAAAATCCTTTTTATGGGCCATGGAATGCAGCCCCATTGTCCAGCCTGGACCCACGACCCATTTTTGTCTTCAGCATTGGGCCCCGTTGTGGTGTGTCCTGTTGAATATCCGATGAAGTTTCTGCCTTGTCTTTAGGGGGAGTGGGGTCGAATGTTTTTTTCCCCTTAAACACCTAGTCAGCTTTGGCAGATGAGCTGCATGTCCTCGAGGGGACCAGATCACACAGAGGGACAGCAGGTCCCGCTTCCTCGCTTGTGCCCACTCTTTGGGTGGCATGGGGTGGGGCCGTCACTGCATGATTCTAAGTCCTGGTTCCTGTTCCTCTCTGCTCTGGCTTGTTTGCCACGTGTGTGGAGCTGAATTTGTGGCAATTAAATTGCCCCCCATGCCCCGAGGCCTCCTGCTGATTGAATGAGGAGCTGGGACTGGGGGTGCTGGGAGGCCTTGGCTCGTCCCTTGTACTTCCTGAGAGACGACAGGTAGCTTTTTTGTTTTGCTTTTTTTCCTGCCGGGGAGGTACATTGCTGAGGCCTGGTTGGGCTATGTGCTGCAGGGGGTCTAGGGTCGGGCCTGGGCCCTGCGCCACCCACCGTGTATTCTTGGGTCCCAGTCTCTTCCTCTCTGTGAAATGGGTGCAGACTTACGTCTTCCAGGGCTGCCTGTGGGGAGGGGAGGGAATGGAAATTCTGGGGATGGATTTGGGGGCTGCTAGTTTCCTGAGCTCTGAGGGGCCTCTCTTAGCTGGAAGCCTTTCCCCAGGGTGCAGTTCTGTCCTGGGAAAGGATTCTGAGTACTGTCCTCTCTTGGTCCCTCAGGCCTGGGTGAGGGCAGGACCAAATTCCAGCATGCTAGAGCTGCTGTGGGAGATGATGCTTTCCTGGGTTGAGTGTGGAAGTCCTTTGCTTTCTCATGATTGCTTCAATAAACACGAGTCCAACAAACACCCTTCCTAGGTCAGGTAGGGGAGCTTGTGGTGAATGGTGCAGACTGTCTCTGTTCTCATTCATACAGCTTATATTCTGGCTGGAGGAATAAGGTGGGAGAATCAGGCAACAAATGAATCAATGAAGATGATTTCAGACAGGCAGAAAGGAGATAAAGCCAGCCGGGCCATGATTTATCCAGGTTAGGCAGGAGAGAGTTTTGAGAAGGCAATTTCTGAGCTGAAGTCCTGGCAAAGCTAGTGCAAAGGTCCTGTGGTAGAATCTTGCTTGGTGTGTGTGAAGAGAGGGAGAAAGCCAGGGCCGGGCAAGGGAGGGTAGGTGGGGAAGTGGCAAGGACAGGTCATGCAGGGCTTGGAGGCCGCAGCAGGGAGTCTGAATGCTATTGAAAAGTTTTGCACCAAGGAGCAAGAAGATCTGATTTCCACTGGAGGACACGCTCGTTAGCTGCAAGAGGCTCTGCATATCTATTGAGAGGGTGTTGGCAGAAGTGCTGCCTTCCCTGATAACCCATTCATTAGAGCTGGTTCTGTGCCAGGCCCTGTGCTGGGGGGGAGGTCTCCAGCGTGACTCCGGAGCCCTTCTTACCGTGGGGGAGATGGGAAACACAGGAGGGCATTTTGGTGGTTACCCAGAGGTGGGGGTGGGGGTAGGCGTCTGGGCATTTCCCACTGTCTGTCTTTTTATGCTCTCTGGTTTTCAAACCGTGTTACTGCGTTACCTGTCCAACACGCAGCATTAAAGTGCAGTTGGTGTGTGAACGTTCATTTGCAAGTGTGAAGTCAGGGTGTTTAAGGTGGTTTCAAAATTCCCTGCTTTACCAATTTTATTGGCTAGGGATTGAACTTCTTCCTGGCGTCACATAAGAAAGTTTCCTCCGCGATTAAAATTATATGGTAACAAAGTCACTTTCTGCAAACTTTGGCAAAGGAAGAAAAGAAAAAGAAGAAAGAAACACCCACCTTTTCCCTCTCCCATTTTTTCTTAACCTCTTTTCCTTTGGGTGTGTTTCTTTCTGGTGGTTTGATTGCTGGCTCTTCCTGGACTGGGCATCATAGCAATTTCACATTCTGCTCTCTTGCATTCACCATTCTGTCTTAACCTGTTTCTGTAGGCTTTCCTTTCGATCTGGCACTTGGCTACGGGCTCCAGACTCCAGAAGGGGGCCAAGCAGGCCTGGTGCCTAAGCAGGGAATGTCAGATGCAGAGGGCAAGTCTGGGCATTGGAGTCCAACAAAATTCAAATACCAGCTCTTTCACTCACACATTCTGCTCCTGCGGGACCAGTGATTTTGCCACTCTGAGTGTCAGTTTCCTCATCTGTAAAATGGGCGCCATAAACCGTATCGCTCAGGTTTGTGGGAAGGAGGAAATGAGATCATTCGTTCATTCAAAAGATATTTATTCAACACCGACTGTATGCTGAACGTTAAGTGCTAGGGATAAAGCAGTGAGAAGATAAGGTCCTCTCTGCCTGCGTGGAGTTTTTTTCTGGTAGGAAGACAGATGGGAAGCAAATAGATGTATGCTGTCCTGTTCTGGGCCTGCGTGGTCTCGGAGGAGTGAGCAGAGCTGGGTCTGAGCACAGGGAGGAGACATGGGAGGTTCTTTTAGATAGAGCATCAGAGAAGGCCTAGGAGGTGGCATTCAAGCGGCCCGTGGGTGTAGCTGGGGGAGGGACGTCCAGGCAGAGGGCATAGCAGCTCCAGGCAGCAGCAGCTCTGGGGACAGCCAGGGGACAGGCCCTGGGGAGTGAGGGGTGGTGGCCCATGGGCCAGGCTTTCGATCTCATTCCGGCTGTGATGGGGTGCTGCGGGAGGACTCTGATTCCGGGAGGGGTGAGGCCCACCCCAGCTGGCCAGTGAGGAGCTGTGCCGATAAGGGTGGTGGCGGTGCCAGAGGTAAGCAGTGGTCAGATTCGGGGCTTTCTTGGAAGGTGGTGAAGCTGCCAGGATTTCCTAAAGTTTGATAGTGGAGCGAGCAAGAAAGAGAAGAGGCCGGGGCCACACGAAGGGTTTCAGCCTGGTCGGAACTTTGCCGTAGCCCGGGGGGCCCCCTCCGAGGTAGGGGAGGCCTTCTCAGAGGTGGTGGCCTTGGGCCACAGGCAGCCCTGCCTCCGGGGCTCCTTCTGAATTCCGGGGGTGCAGGCACTGCAGCTGGGCCCCTCCTACATAGACTGGGACTGAGGGCAGGGCAGATTTGGGGGCAGAGGGGTGGGGCGAGTTTGCCGCTGCTGGGGCAGAATCACCCTCGGAGAGTTAGAGCCCTGATTGGATGTCCTATTAGGAGCAGCTCGGGAGGGACTTGCTGGAGTTGGCGTGCCCCAGGATGGTGGCTCCCTGAACTTCTGCGCCAGCGATGTGTCACTAGGGGTTCTGGTAGCTTCTGGTGTGGCCTGCCCCAAGCTGGGTCCTGGGTACCTGGAGTTAAAGAACCTTTTTGCTTTTGCTTTGCTGTCCCAGGGGACCCCTGAGACGCCTGTCCAGGCAGTTCCAAACCGCTTGTCACAGAGAACACAGGCTATGGGATCAGGAGGGGGCATCCTGCTGAGCTGCGGAGTGGTCAGGGAAGGCTTCCCGGAGAGGGTGATGCTGGCACTGTGATTGAGGGAAGACAGAGATAGGAGAAAGCCTGGCTTCTCTCGGGGCTATGGTTTGGGGGACAGGGCATGGATGAGGCTAGGGTGCCCTGAAAATTGGAGGATCTCAAATCTTAGTCTGAGGACAGGTGATGGGAAGCCTTAGGCATTTCTGAGGCAGGGAGGGACATGGCCAGACCTGTGAGGTTGGAGGTCCCTTTGGCCATCCAGATGTGGAGTCGAACCAGAGGGGGCCAAGACTGTGGGCCCAGAGCCCTGTGAAGGTGAAACCGAGGCTCAGAGAGGTGTGTGCCTGGCTGAGGTTGCACAGCGAGTCAGGAAGAAGGGCTGGGAAGGGACCAGGACTGTGCAGCCCTGAAGTGCTGCCGTGGGCAAGCTACCTTCTATAATGGGGCAAAACCAAGGCTCCCACACCCCATTCCCCACACACCCCCTCGAGCTGACCCCTCTCCAGTACCCTTTCTCATGTCATTGTGCTCCATTGTCCTCACGGCTATTGGAATTTGGAAACGTTGCAAAAATGCCTGGCTCTCTTCTCATATATGGAGATTGTTGCAAAGAAAGTGCTGGTTGGGGAAAGGTTATTTCCTTCCTTGAGGGTGGGGAGCCAGGCTTTTATGAGGGGGGGCTGTATCAGAGGCAGCCAGAGCTTCCCCACCCAGGTCCCGGGCTGGTGGGAGAGTGGTTCCGCCCAACCTGGGGACAGACAGGGGACGCCGCTGGGAGCCTCAGCTTGGCCAGGGAGGAGCGGGTGAGGCGGCGACCCCATCTGTATGCAGTGGGAGCCCGATGGCCAGTTAACAGGGGGTGGGGGTGGGGGTCCGCCTCAGGCCATGTCACCGCTTTGGGCCTCAGTTTCCTCCTCCGTGAATTGGGGACTGACTTCCTGGCTCTTTGGGCATTTGGTACCCAGGAAAGACCTGGAATGTGGGAAGAGAACTGGGAGGCGGTGGGTGACGATGTGGTGAGGGGTGGGCCAGGCGCGCGTGCGGGAAGCCCTGACGGTTGTCGTGCAACCCCCTGGCCCTGAGCCCTGGGCTCTTTGCTTTCTCTCAGCCTCGACTAGTGGCACCTGTAAAATGGGACTTGACCATGGCCCCATTCCACTTCACAAGGCTGTTGTGGAGATTGGCTTTTGGTGCGGAGTCCCGGCTTACTGAAGAGGCCTTGGCGTGGTTCTTTTGAGCCTTAGGGCCACCTGTCCTGTCACCTTGTTCTGATCATTGTGGAACCAGACTTTGCATCCGGGCTTGTCCTCGTGGTCAGGCTGCACCAGGTCTTCTTCTTTTTTTTTAATATTTCTATTGAGAACTCGTCACACACATACATTGCTTACATGGTGTACAATCAGTGACCCACAGTGTCATTGCACAGTTGTGTCCTCCTCACCATGACCATTTTCTAGAACATTTGCATCACTCCAGAAAAAAAAAAAGAAAAAGAAAAAAGGAAAAACCCATACATCCCATACCCCTTACTTCTCCCTCTCATTAACCCCTACTATTTCCAGCTACCCAATTCATTTTACCCCTTATTCCCCTTATTATTGTTTATCCACACTTTTTTTTTTTTACTTATCTGTCCATACCCTGGATATAAGGAACATCAGACACAAGGTTTTCACAATCACACAGTCACACTGTAAAAGCCAAATAGTTTTACAGTCATCTTCAAGAACCAAGGCTACTGGAACACAGCTCAACAGTTTCAGGTACTTCCCTCCAGCCACTTCAACACACCATAAACTAAAAAGGGATATCTATATAATGCATAAGAATAACCTCCAGGATAACCTCTCGACTCTGAAATCTCTCAGCACTGAGACTTTATTTTGTCTCATTTCTCTCTTTCCCATTTTGGTCAAGAAGGCTTTCTCAATCTCATGATGCCAGGTCCCGGCTCATCCCGGGAGTCCTGTCCCACGTTGCCAGGGAGATTTACACCCCTACACCAGGTCTTAACACACCTCCCTAATTCTCCCTCCTTAACCTGGGGCTGTAAAGTGAAGACAGTCCTGTCTGACCCATGGGCATCCCAGCGTCCCTGGCCGCTGCTGTGGCCGAGAGGACACGTCCCAGAGGGGACACTTTTGTCTTTTCTTGGGCAGAAAACCAGCTGGGTGTTGGCGTCCTCCTCCAATAAAAAAGATGATTAGCATCGCATATCATGTTTTGTTTTTTTTTTCATCTCCTTCTTAATATTTTATCATTACTTAATATTTATTAATTGCTTACTATGGCTTAATATTTTTCTTTAATGGGATAAGTTATACTTATTTTAGGATAAGTTATACTTATTTTGTCACACCTGTAGACAGAAATCAGCATCACTCTTAAAATCAGAAATACTCATACAAATAAATATAACAGGAAACAGAGCGGTACCCTGAAATTCTAGCTACCTCTGTTTCCTGCCCTGGGTTTTGAGTCCAAGTCCTGCCCTTTCTTTGTGAAAAAAGAAAGTCAGCAAGTGTCACAGAGACGATAAAGGCAAGGCAGTGCGATGGATAGGCCCCCTGATATCCTAATTGATTAAAAAAAAGAATACAGAAGGGGATAATTATTCATCAGGGAACCACTGATATTTGCTGCCCTGTCCCTGAACACAGGAAATGACCATAAACTGTGGCCTCCAGCTCCACGTTGAAAGGCCCTACTGGCTGGGACGTTGTCAGCCTCGCGTCCCTGGAGGAACTCCTCCCACTTTCTGGACCCTCCTTGGGACCCTTTGAGCTGGGGCCTTGGGGCCAGGCTGGGAGAGGAAGCTCCCAGTGCCTCCAGCAGGGGTGTCATCTCCCAGCCAAGGTCTCTGGTTCTCAGAAGTGGCGGATTCCCATTTCACTTGGGTGCTGGAGTCCTCCTTGCCATGCGCCCCCAACCCTGAGAACCTCCTGCTGCCTGGGGAGAGCCCCTGACAGTGAAGGTGTCTTAGTCTGGGGAGTCCTGCAGCCTGGGATCTGTGCCAGGGAGAAGGAGCACCTGGAGGTGGGACCCACAGCAGGCAGGGTCTCAGAGCCAGTGCCGGGCGCTGAGGGGGAGAGGGGGTGGTGGGGCCTGGCAAGACCCAGCTAGGCCCAGTCCACGGAGGAGGCCTGGCTGCGTCAGGAAGGCGCCTTGTAAACTGTAAAGTGCGGTGCCGAGGAGAGCGGAGGTCATGAATTGTGCTCCACTGGGGTAATGACTCTGTCGTGGCCAGTTGGCCCCTTAATTAGAGATGGGACCTGGCGTGGAAGAAAGTTTGCCCCATTCCCTTTCCCCACCTGTGTAATTGACTACTGAGGGCTTGGTGACATCTGCTGCCTCTCCCCAAAATACCCCACTGTGACCTCCTGGCAGGATAGGCCTGACCCAAGGAGTACTCCCTCAGGATGGAGCTGGCTTCCTGTGCATGGGATAGAAGAGTGACCCCAGGGGTTGGTTTGGCCACCCATATCATGGACTCGGCCTTCACAGTGGTTTCCCCTGCTTCTGGCTTCAGAAGTGGGGCCTACTGTCCATTGCTGGGGCTGGGCCCTCCCTCTCCTCCCACTCAGAAGCAGAGGGCCCCACTGCATCCTCAGGGAGGGACCCAGTGATCAGCTCGTCCTGGAAGAAGCTGCAGCTGGGGGCTCTGGTGCCATCAGGAGTCTCTCTCCTCATCTTTCTTTTGTCTCTGCTTTCCTCTGTGAGCTGGTTTGATGATCTCAAAGTGGTAGGACATGTGGGCGCCTTAGCTTGGAGGCCTCATGGCTCACAGTTTCTTTGACCAGGGACCAGGGATGATTGGTCTGTGTTTTCCTTTAGTTGCAGTTTAAAATCCTGGGAAAGAGCTCCGATCAGCTCAGCTTGTGTAAAATATCTACTCTGGGCCAGTCAGCTCTGGCCAGTGGTGAGGTCGTGTAATGATGGGATTGCCATGGCTCCAGGGGCCTCCTTCTGCTCGAGTTCTTCCCTAAGAACCAGGGAATTGAGTGAACGAGGCTGCCACCTCAAGCTGCCTACTACAAGGACAATGCTTAGTAGCTGCAGAAACCCGGTCATTCTCGGGTTCAAGTTGGCAATGAAGACAATAAAGTTGTTATTCTTTTTGTTGTTGTTGTTGTTTTATTTTGTTTTTTTACATGGGCAGCACCGGGAATCGAACCCAGGTCCTCTGGCATGGCAGGCAAGCATTCTTGCCTGCTGAGCCACCGTGGCCTGCCCAAAGTTGTTATTCTTATACTACTCTTGCAAATAGCAGAATTCTTTTGGATGAAGGTGGTAGAAAGGACAACTGAAGCAAAAGAAGTTGGCACTCAAGAATACAGAGGCCCAGCATCAGGTGTGGCTGTATCCAGGAGCTCTAAAGATGCCCTAGGACCAGGTCTTTATCTCTTGCCCTGCTTTTCTCTAAGTCAGCATTATTTTCAGGCACGCCCTGCCCACGTCGTGGCCAGATGGCCCCAGCAACCCCAGGATCTCCAGCAGCCTCAGGCTTTCTACCTTCAGCTTAGCAACCCCAGAGCAAGGAAGCCCCTCTTTTCCATGAGCTCTTGCCTGGGCTCAGCTTGGATCATGTGGCTGTCCCTCATTCATTACCGAGGATGCCATCCTGCAGTCCCCATAGCCTGAGGGTTGCTCCCTCAGATGGAAATTGGGATGCTCTTATCTGGAAAAGGGGGCAGAGATTCCCACAGCCTCTCCAGCCTGTTCCACACAAACAACCTACTCATTTTCTTTTTCTATGCTCATCTCCCATGGTGGATCCATCGTTGAGGGAATGATGGGATGTTCTACTGGGAGTAACAGCAGTTATTCAAGATCTGGGGATAATTCATGTTAAAATAGGGAGTTGGAAAGAGAGTGGTGGCTGCAGGATACTGACCTTCTAATCCAACCACGCGACCCCCAAGCTGTGAGGATGTAGGCAAAGAAAGTCTGTCATCTTTCTTGTCCGTGAATCGGAAGATCCAGGAACTCTGCATTTACAGTGCACGAAAGTCACAGAGAGGTGTGAACTCTGAAGCAAGGTTTCCCAGAAGAGAGGCTACTGAGCTGGGTCTTGAAGGATGAATAGGAGTTTGCTAAGGGGAAGTAGTAGGGTGTGCCTGACAGTGAGAATGGGCAGGTTTGAGGAGCTATGAGAAGGTTGGAATAGCTCGAGCTGGCAATTAAAAAAAAAACAAAACATTTATTGAGTGTCTGTTGTTTGCAAGACCTGGCTCTGTATGTTATCTCCTTTAATCCTCCCAGCTTTGCTGAAAGGGCCCATTTTCCAGATGAAAGCATTGCTGGAGTCCTCCAGCTATCTCCAGGCGAGCAGAATGGGACTTCCCCTTTGAGCCCTGATCCCTGGGAGTCCAGAGCTTGGTTCTGCTTGCTCTCTACTTTCAGCAGCAGTGTTGGACTGTCTTGGGGCATCTCTGAGAATCCTGGGGCCAGATTGTTATGCCAAACCAGAGCCAGACCCCTGGGTCATTTGCTACACACCGGCCACCCAGTGGCAGCCCCAGCAAATTCCTAAATTTCAGGGCTGTGTAAATAAATTGGGGGGCCGGCATGGCAAAGCCTTGAGGGAGACACAGAGCTGCTTTAACTGGCTCCACTCCTTGCGGAGGCCAGGCCTGGCCGCCTCCCCAGCCCCCTTCCCTGGCTGGGTGCCTCTTTCAGTTGCCTTTTGCAGCCCCTGGCCCTGGACCCAGCCCTGCCTGCCTCTCTCCATTGTCTTCATGTCCTGCCTGTCCCTGCCTGCCTGTCTGTCTACTGGGCTTTCAGCCTCTGCTGCTCTGTTTGTGTGCCCCTGTCTCGGCCTCTCTCTCTTTCTCTCCTTCTTAATCTTTGTCTCATTCTCTCTTTCTCTCTGCCTCTCTGTGTCTTTCCATGTCTCTGTCTCTCTGTGTCTAGCTCTTTCTGTCTGTTCCTCGTTCTGTCTGTTGTCTCTGTGTCTTTCTGTCACATGTCTCTGTCCCCCTTCCCCTCCCAGTTTGGAATCTCAGGACTTCATGAGGCTCAATGCAGGGCACATAAGTGAAAGTGCTTTCATATAAAGGGCAGAAGATGTCTCTGGTTTTTATAGTGTGGGACTCCCAGCTTGGTCAGTGACTTGCCCGGTGACCTCAGGCACGTTTCTCTCTTTTTCTAAGGCAGCTTGTGAGGGTGAGTGTCTGTGGCAGTCATATTTGTAACTCAGCTCATGCTCTGGGTCAGCCCCATGCTGAGGCCACAGAAATTAGTTAATTCATCTACCCCCTCCACCCACCCACCTATCTACCCATTCACCATTGTACTCAGCCATCCATCCATCCATCCATCCATCCGTTCACCACTGTACCCACCCACTGACCCATCCACCCACCACCCATCCATCCATCTACCATCCGTCCACCCATCTACCCTTCCATCCACCCGCTCATCTACCCATCCATTCACCACTGTACCCACCCAGCTTCTATCCGCCCACCTGTCTACCCTTTCACTCCTGTACACCTCCACTGACCCACGCATCCACCCATCCACCCACCTACCACCCACGCACCCGTCCACTGTCCATCCACCCACCTCTCTATCCTTTCACTAGTCGACCCACCCACTGACCCATCCATCCACTCATCCACCCATTCATCCATCCATCCACCCACACACCCACCCCATCCATCCATTCATCCACACATCCAGAAAAAACATCTGTAGTGACCACCATGCTCCCAGCCCCGGGGTTCAGGGATGAGCAGGACTCATGGCCTCAGAGGGGTCATGGGCTAGTTACTGAAACAGCTGTGCAAGCCTACCTGTCATATAAAATGTCAGGAGGGAATGCCCAGCCCAGGAGCATTCTCTCTGTCCTGGAGGGGAAAATGGATACTCTGTGAAATGGGGCCAAGAGCAGCATGTGTCTCTCCAGAGCACTGTTCTGGGCATCAGATGGGGCAATACTGCACTGAGTTCAGGTTTGAGACACGGTGCCATGTGGAGGGGGCTCGGCTGTGATGCAGGGGTATGGCCGGGGAAACAGGAATCAAGTCACTGAAGGACTGAGGGCCTGTCATGGTGTAGACAGAGGACCACAGGGCAAAGGCAGGAAGGAAAATTGTCAGGGAGAGTCGGGGACAGTGACTCAGGGGTTGGGGCTGGTGGTAGGATGGGGACCACTGGGGAAGGGACCTCTAAATGTGGAGGCACATATGCACACACACTCATCCTACACACACATGCACGCACACACTTGCTCACACATCATCCACAGGCATACACACTTAATATGCCTTGTGCATGCATCCACTCAAACTCACATACCCACTCCCACATGTTTTGCATGCACATGGGTTCCTTTGCACTCATTCACACTCATACACACTCATACACACACATTGACATACCCAGACTCCCACATTCACACACACACACACACACACACATATACACTCCCTCACTTGTATGTAAATATATCACTCATGGAAGGGAATCTTGTTTTCTGGGCTTCCCTGGAGAAACCTCTTGAATTAAAAGGAGGAGAAAACGAAGCAAGAGAATGTCTGGTTGAGTCCAGAGACAAGGGAGAGAACCAAGTCAAGAAACCTCTCTGGGACTCCCCCACTCCCCGTTGCCCCTGGAGTCTAAGTTCTGTTCTCTGCTCGATTTCTCTACCCAGATAGACCAGATTCTGCTAGCACCCAACCCTAGAGGCTGAAGAATGGGTGGGAAGGAGCTGAGCTAAGCCATGGCCTCCCTGAAGGGGTTTGAGACCTCCTGGAAGAGGGGTGGACCCCGAAGTATGGCCCCACGCGCCTGCCACAGTGCCTAAAATCCCACCTTCTGGGTTCCCTTAGGGATTAAAGTCCCCACCCTGCCAAGCCCCCTCCCTCTGAAAGGCCGATTTGTTCTCTGTGAGAGGAGATGGTTTGGGCCAATTTTCAGTACCTGGTAGGGGAGGGGTCCCTCCCATAGGAGCCTAGTATATGGCTCTCTTTCCCGGGCAAGGCTTGCTTTTCTCTGTGCTCTTAATCACAAAATGTTGAATTATATTGCATACTTTTTCCAGCATCTAGTAAGATGATCTCGTAGAGCTTTCCTTCTAGACTCTTTTACAGCAGAGTGAATCACACTGATTTTTTTTTTTTATATTGAACCACCCTTGCATTCCTGAGGTAAATCCTCTTTGGGCACATTATATATTACTAGCCTTTTAATATGCTTCTGGATTCAATTTTCTTGTACTTTATTTAGGAATTGGCAGCTAGATTCATAAGTAAAACCAGCCTGTGATTCCCTTTTCTTTTAGAGTCCGTATCTGCTTTTGGTATTAGGATTTTCCTCGTCTTTTAAAATGAGAAGAGGGTCTTTCGAGGCCCTGGGAAAAATTTTTTCTAGTAACATGGAGATTATTGTCAGTTCTGACTACACCACATCTTATGCTAGCCTCTATAGATCATTTGTTTTAATCTTCACAGCTTCCTGTGAGGAGAGCATGATTGTTCTTTCATTTAGTGGATGGGGAGAATGAGGCTCAGAAAGACAGACTCTTTTGTTTTGGTCACAGAGTCCGTGGGAAATGGCCCAGCTGGGGTTTAAACCCAGGCCAGTCTGACTCCAAAGCTTTTGCTTTTTATGCATAAGAATTGTCTGAGATGCATAAGAATTGTCTGAAAAGAGTGATTGGTTTTGTTCTGCGGTTTTCCAGAGGGGAACTAGATTGAGTCAGAACTTTCCCAGCTCTATTCACCCATCCACAGGCTCACTTATCCTTTATATGCTCGCTTTTCATGCATCCATTTGCTCACTGATCCAATTACCTATCCATTCCTTCATCTGTCCCTCAGCCATCCCTCCCCTTGCTAACTCACCCATCCTTTAACTCACCTTTGCATCCATCCATCCCACCTACTACTCACCCACTCACTCATTTACCCACTTCACCTTCCTGTCTATCAGACATGTAGCCACATGCAGAGTCATTCATCCATTCATTTATCCATCTTTCCATCCATCTGTCCTCCTTCTTCTACCACCCATTCACCCAGCCACTTATCCATGACTCCTCCACCATCCATCTCTTCATCAACTATCCATCTAGGTACCAGTTCTCTTACCCAACCATTAACCCGCCTTCATCCATCTATCCTCCATCTGCTCCCCATTGGTCCATCTACCCTCTACCCACCCAACCATCTAAGCACCCTTGGGACTTGGCCTTAAAAGAAAGGAGTGGGATTTGGGTGCACAGAGATTCAGGAGGGTGGGCATCATGATGGGTTGGGGTAATGATATGACAGAGATGAGGGGTTGGGAATCAAAGAGAGTCCTCCAGTTCAATAAGAGTTGGGCGCATGGAGTGCAACAGAGGGAGATGGGCTTGGAAGGATGATGAGGCCTTTGAATTGCCACCCTTAGGAGTTTTCACTTTATCCCTGAGCTAGGGGTCTTTAACCTGGGGTCCATAGGTGAGCTCCAGCCCAGACCCTAGGGCATCTGTGAGATCCCTGCAATGATACAAAACAGTTTTTGGCATGTGACTCTATATCTGTTAAGACTCTTGGTTGCAAATGCCAGAAAACCTGGGCCAAGTTAGCTTACACAAAATGGGTTCATGTCATTGCAGGGTTCAGCTTTTCAGTTTGTTTCAGGCCTATCTGGATGCAGGCCAGGCACTCAACATATAACACCATGTTATTTCTCTTTCCACCTTTTAGGTCTTCTGTTTTTGAGTTGGCTCCAGCGCCAGGTGGTAGAATGGCTGTAGGGGCCCTTGACTTGAAGTCAGTCTTCTCGTGTCCCATATGGTGGGAAAGACAGAGGCTGTTGGCCCAACCTCTCACCCAGAAGCCCCTGAATTGGGGTCTCATGGGCTTCACTTGGCCCAGGGTCCATCCCAAAGCTGTGGATATGGGGAATGGGACCCACCGACTAGAGTGAGAGCAGAGTGGGGTGGGCCCCAAAATAAAATCCAGGGGCTATTAGTGGAGGTCCAGTGAATATAATTGACCCCTCCTCCACTGCAGAGCATTGGTCATATTTTTCTTTTCTTGGGGAAATGGGTTATCCATAGCTTTTCTCAGATTCTCAGAAGGGGGCCAGAGGTGATAGGGAGCTCAGGATTTGGAGCAGGAAAGGGATATGATCAGATAAGACGGACTGGAGGGAGGATGCCTCAGGGTCTAGCAGAGGGCTGGGCGGGGGTGGGAAGCCCATGGGGGACCCTGCAGAGGGGCCCTGGGGAGTGGCAGGTGAGGGGAGCTGGTGAGCTCAGTCTTGGCTGGTGGGCAGGCGCTTTCTGATCGCTCCCGCCCTAGGACCATTTCCTCTTTCCAGAGTAGCAACTTGTGGGGAAGGAAAACATCAGCTCCCACCCCGGTGCCAAAAGCAACATTTTCTTTTCTCAAAGGTTGATTGTAAGTCACGGACATTAATCTTTGTAATTTTTCACCTGCTCGCGTGGGTAATGAGATTAACGATTAAATATGTAGGGATGGCTCTCAGTCAAGAGCAAAGGAGCTTTTAATTCATTTCTTTCTTTTTTCTTTTTTTAGGGAGGAGAGGGAAGGGAAAGGAAAAAAAAAACCGAAAAAACAAAACCCTGGCTGTTCCACTCAAAGGATTATTTTTCCCAGTGTTCGCATGAGCTCACCCCATTGAAGGAAATCCCCAGTGGCCGCTGAGTGTGTGAGAAACATGGGGGGCTCCTGGCACCTCTCAGAATCCACCTTGGTGCCTTGCTGTGGCTCCGTCAGCAAATCCGGGATTTGCTCGGTGACCTGGTATCTCCCCTTCATTCTTGATCCATCCCTGCCTCCCCCCTACCTCCCCCTCGTCCTTCTCTTTGCCTGCAAACCTCTCAGCCAGCTCCCCTGCCATATCGGCCACAGACCCTTTCCCTAGACCCCCAGCCTCAGCCTTTCCCTTCACAGCCAAACGTCTTGTCTTTTTGCACATCGTGCCATCCATCGTTAAGACTTCGGTCCGTGGGGAGGTGAAGGAAAACAGGACTTTAAAGATGGAAGCCAAACTCGATCACTTTTCTCCTTGGTGTAATTTGTGACTCCCTTTTTACATCATTCCCTGCCTTTCCATTTCTTCCGCCAACACCCTTTTCTGGCTTTTGTTTCCTTTCATTGGACTACTGCAAGTGGCTCTTTTCCCTTTTCGTTGGAGGATCTCTTTTATTGCAAAATAGCACACATGCAAGTACGTACATGAAGATCAGTGTGCAGTTTTAATAATGGTAAAACAAATCCCCCTCGAGGGAGAACGGCCTAGGTGAAGAAAGAGGAAATCACCAGCTCTTGGGACCCCCACGCCAACCCCCCAAGGTCCTGCCTCAGTTCCCCTCCCCCAGGGTTGCACTGTCCAGACTTTTATGCTGATCACTCCAGCTTTTCTTTCTAGATTTACCTCTTCCATTTGCATTCCCTAAATGACGTTTAGGTTTTACCTGTTTTTATGCTTTGTATGAATGAAATCTTCTTTATACTTCTTGAAAGGGGTATCTGCAGTTCCTCCTTGAATTTCCAATTATGCTGTGGCCTAGCGGTGTTCCTTCCCCCTACCTTCCCCATGGAACAATGTCCACTAAATGCACTGGATGCTTTGCAGAATTCCCTAGGGCACTGGACATGGATGATTGCCTATTCCCTGCCTCTTAGGCTTCTCTTCTTCCTTGATTTTCTTGTCCCCTCCCAACCAGTTTTCCTCTTGCTGCTCACCTGGCCTCCTGTCACCCTCTTCCTTGTTCCCTGTAGGCCAGTCACACTGGCTACAAGTGTCAAGCTTGTTCCTGCCTCAGGGCCTTTGCACCTGCTGTTCCCGCTGCCTGGAATGCCTTTCCCCCCGATCTTCACATAACTGCCACATTTTTGCCAGGTAGGTCTCGGCTGAAATGTCAGCTCCTCAGTGAGGTCTTCTCTCATATTCCAAAGGAGTCTCTCAGCCAATCTCCATCACTCTGTATTGTCGTCTGTAGAGCATGGTTAAATAAAATGAATATCCCTGGAAACTCACAGGCCAGTGTCTGGCGTTGTCTCGACACTGAGGAAATGATAGTTAAATGTGAACTTGCTCGACAGCGAAAATCCCTGCCAAGGATTTGTGCCAAGAGCAAGTTTGTTTTTCCCAGTGAATTAGATGACTTCCTCTTATCAGACAAGGAGCACCGGGTCACCCTCTAATTTCCCTTTTGGCCTTGGCCGCTGGGAAGCTTATTACTAACAGGAGGTCTCAGTTGCGGCCTTTATTTCCTGTCAGGCTTTCAGTACGGTTGTTTCTTCCCCTTCCTTTCTCTGCTCTTTGATCATTCGCTTGTGGCGCCAAAGTGCGTGTAACATAATTAAAAAAAAATAAATTACCTTTTTATCTTCCTGGGCCTGGGGTGATCCCAGGCTAAGTGACACATTAAAGATAGGTTCCTGGGCAGTTCAGAGGACCAAACTGTTCTCCCCACGTTCACATGGGTGGGTGGTGACCCCTGCGTGTGCCCGTGTGTCTCTGTGTCTCTAGGTGTGGTAGACTCTGTAAAGTGCCCCTCCTTTCCTGGTCAGATCCCTTCCACCTGCAGCTGCTACAGGGGTCGGCTGCACCTGGTTCACACCTGGGCCCTTCTCCAGGGCCCACAGACCTTGCCTCCCCCTAGATGCAAGGGGGCTACTTCCTCTGCCCCCTTTGCCCTGCCGTGCTCTTTGACCGATGGCTGGCTAGCATGCCTCTCATTGGGACGCTCCTGTGATGCGGCAGAACTCCCCGTGGGACCAGGCTGGTGCTGGACTCCAGCTGACACCGCGTCTTCGCTCGGCTCCTTCTCCTACCCTCTCCTGCTTCCTCCATCCCTTCCTCCTGGGGGCCTCCGCTGGGAGAAATCACATGCCCAAGAATCCCTATCTCCGCCTCTGCTTCTGGGGAAGCCAACCTAAGACTGGGTGCCACCCAGTGGTTCCTCAGTTCCGCTATGCATCTGGTAGGGCTGTGGGGCTGTCGGTTGGATTCTGGTATGATTGGCAGAAGGGGTCTCCTGGGCAGGGGGCTCAGATTCCCAATGTGTGCCGTTTACAGAGGAAGATGGGGCCTCCCCCACGAAATGAGGTGGCCCTTTGACAGCTGGAACTCCTGTCCCTCGTCTGAGCCTCCCTCCTTTGGGTGTAGGCCGGAGACGCTCAAGGCTTGGGTCAGTGCTGGCTGGTAGAGAGGGAGCCGATGAGGCCACTGGAGAGAGAAGAACGTACATCTCGTGTTTTTGACAGTCGAACCCCTGCTGGCATGGGGGTGGAGAGGATGAAGTACGTGGCCAGCCCTTCTGATTTTCTTAGAGAACATGACAATCCAACTTCAGTGTAAAACTTTCTGATTTTCGTGATATTGTGATGGATTCAGGAAGTCCCATGTGGGTGGCACAAGCATGGCCCCTGCCCCAGGCTGCTGGCTTGTGATGCCTCTTGCATCTCCAGCCTCTTGTCCTGTAGAACAGCCTCCCCCCCCACACACACATACACTTGTGCAGGGCTTCCCTAAATCTCAGGGTCTCAGGGCCATGCCAGTAGCTGCCCCACCCCCCTGAGAAGCTGGTCCCTGAGCCTGCTCAGCAGGAGGCCTCTCTTGGCCAAAGCTTTCTCATTGCTTGAGCTCGGTCACACGCCCATCCTTAAGACAATCCCAGTGAAGAGGGGGACAAATTTTGTGGATTGGCCAGACGTGGGCATGTCCTGCACCCCAGCTGGACTGGGGTGAGGCCAGCCCACCGGAAGCGTCTGCCCGGGAGGTGCCTACTTGGAACTTGGGATTCTTTTCATCTGCTTTTTTTTCAACCAGACCCCAGGAGTTAAGAGTTGAGTTAATCACACTCCTCACTTCACAGCATGCTATTTTCTTTGTGTGAGCAGTCTCCAACTTTTATTTTATTAGCTTATCTCATCCCCTTTATCTTTGCCTGCCACTGGCACCCCCCCCTCCCCAATAGGCTGCTATTCAGTTCTGTTTAGGGCATATCTTTTTGTTTGCCCATATTTTGCAAAATGTGTATTTCAGGTTTGGGTGCATGCATTTTTTGTTTTGCATGGGTAGGCACCGGTAATTGAACCCAGATCTCTGGCATGGCAGGTGAGAACTCTGCCACTGAGCGACCATTGCACCTCCCAGGTGCATGCTTTTTAAAAAATTTTCATTAATAAAACCAATCAACATACAATATGAACATTCTTTTTTTTATCACATAGTTGTATATTCATCATCATGATCATTTCTTAGAACATTTGCATCAATTCAGAAAAAGAAATAAAAAGAAAACAGAAAAAAGTTCATACATACCATACCCCTTACCCCTCCCTTTCATTGATCACTAGCATTTCAATCTACTAAATTTATTTTAACATTTGTTCCCCTTATTTATTTATTTTTAATCCATATGTTTCACTCGTCTGTCGATAAGGTAG